>CAJHNH020002757.1:560000-587585 GCA_905116865.2 Candidula unifasciata
GGAATACTACTGGATAGACAAGCTATGAATAAAGAATTTTCATTTTTAGAGAACAATAAAGATATACCATATGATCAATTACACATAGCAGGAAGTAAGAAATATCGGGAAAAGTCAACTTAATGTTTTATAAACAAGAACCCAGCACAAATGCAATTAAACAAAAAATCAAATATCACTTTGGTACGTGAAAAGATTTTAGAAAAATCAGATTTTAGCGGAGAAATGGTTTACTGTTTTGACAGAGAAGGTGAATTGATGCGATTACGGACAGCTTATATTTATTTGAAATCGCCCTATATATCAAGACCTTTGAAAGTAGTGGTTAAGAACGACATCGGAATAGATGTGATTCTGGGATACAAAGACTTCAACATTAGGGACTGTTCTGATGAAGATATAAGAGTCTGGGAACAAAGGCATCTCCATCAACAAAAATGAGAATATCTGTATCAAGAAAAAAGTACCATCTATTTTATAAATTCAACTATTTCATCGTTTACAAACATGAAACTATACGGTCCATCATCAACATCATCTAGATTACAGATTACCATTCATGAAGTTCAGGATTATCAGTTGTAGTGAATCTCATTTTCTCCCAGTTAATTTATGCCCGACAGATGACGTCAGTAATAAATGTGAGTGGAATATTTTGACTTTAACTGGGACGGCACGGGAATTGTTGAGTCTGAACTTCACGGGAATTATAAAGAAATGCTGATAGTCAAACTTTATGTGGAGTATAATTATTCACGTGAAGAGAAAGGTTGACTGTCAAACTTCATGCAAAGAATGAAGAAACACGACTGCCGTGAAACTGAAGGAGCACGGAATATTCAGGAAAAACGAAGCGAGTTTTAGAAGGCTATATAATATCGTGAAAAGGGCTGGGAGTTAGTCTCGTTTGGTCCCAGGAACAGAGTGCATAGACAGCGGTGGATGATGTGCGGATTCAGCAGATGTTTTGAGTGAATTTATTCCAACGTCCAACTTGGCAAAAAGCTGGCAAGCAACATGCCGGCGGGTCGTGTTAGTTTTTCTATCAGGACAGCTGTTGTGTTTTCGTTCATGATGCTAGTGTAGGACGATTGTGTTTTCTGCTTGAAGGTAATAATTGAAATGTTGATAATTGAGTTATAATGTGTGCCTGGACAGTTGTCTATTTCATGTGCCGGCTGTGTAAGCCGCGAGTGGAAGATTAAAGTGCTGGAACAGTATCGTGTTGTTTTCCCAGTCGTCCATTTTTCTGCTCGTCGTTTGATGTCGGTTTGTGAGATAGCAGCGAGCGTGCGATAATGCGAGCCAGATAGAAGAAAAAGAAAGTCATCGCATCAGTCATGCAGATACAAAGAACCACCTCCAACCAAACGATCAAGAGTAAACCTAAACAATCAACAGGAATTGACACTTTACCATTCTTCACCTTCAAGATTATCATATTTCAACCAAAACCAGAAATCACCAACTGGTACTGTATAAAGAATGAACAGAGACATATCAGCCACTGAATTATTCAAACTTGAAAATCACTATCAGGGAACGCGAAATTATTTTATCAAGATATCTCAAAATCGACGATTGAAACATCTCAAAATCATCAAATATTAGGTGACACCTCAAGATCATCTATAATAATCGACATCAAGAACGTCGAATACCAAGCGTATCAGAAAAAAAAAAGAATGCGATAATAAAGCTTTCCGACGATTTAAACGTAATCAAGAGACAACAAAAATGTCAGTTTTACTTCTAGTGTTCACATAATTGTTATTTACGGTGAAAGTTAGATCAAGTTAAGTACATAAAGAGAGCTTGTGTAAATAAATAACAAGCTAATGATGATGTATTTTGAAAAAAGTGCATAGACACCAGATCTGATTCACATAAAAAATAGCCACATACTGTGTGTATTGAACACCTTCTGTATAATTTCAATATTAATTATTTTAAAGATGGCATATCAGTGTATACAGTCACTGAACATTGTGAATAGTATTGTGTCAACTCATAAAATTATAGTATATTTTTAGTTAGTATACTTGCAAGATTACCAAGGCTATCTTACAAAGAAAGACCCCAGAGCAGAACAGACTGTCGAGGGAACCAAGGAATGAGAACCTTGAAAGCAAGCGCCAGAGTACAAGCAAGACACACACAGCCTGCAGGATTGGAACAAGATCAAGGATAGTTAATGGAATGAATGTGAATGATAGAGAATAAAACAGGTATGAATGATGAATGACAGATTTGTGAGTAGTATTTTAAACTAATAATAGTGTACGTATTTTACCTAATTTAGTAGTTCATTTGAATTATTTTAGTATTCATGTAATGACAGAGTTTAATAGTTCAAAGGTTAGGAAACAGAAGAAAAACTTAGAAAAAAAAAATCTCTCTCCCCAGGAGCAGCACAGAAGAACGAAATTATTAGGATGTAGAACAATAGATAATATAGGAAAATCTTTTTTCCCCAAAATGACTTGAAAAAAAAAAATTCATTTGGAATGTTTAGCATAGGTGCACAGCACAGGGACATGCCCAAGATTATGAACTGCTATAGTTATACTGATGCTGACTAGACAGACTGCTGGTAAAAAAAGAGTGCACACATCAAAGCACAAACACAGTAGAGGAGTTGAACTCATCTGTGTCCATCTAAAAGGGGAAAGGTGCTTGGGACTCCTTGGAGTTAAATAGTCTGTTAAAGGTGATGTAGAGACTGGTGGGGGAACCCTAAACTATACTAAAAATCATCCCGATAGTCAACATTTTCTTATGAGATCCCTTGGGGTTAACTACCCTGTTAAAGGTTATAAATGCTTTTGGGAAACCGGAAGCACTATGATAAATATATCTCACTACTATCATATCGGCTAAGAGTCCTTTGGGATGAATACCATGTAAAAGGTGATGTAGAAATATTGGTTTAATTCAATTTTCTATGTAGTAAATATCTCAAAGCTGACCATCATCATCACCGTCATCACAATGATCATCATTTCACTTGAAACCTGATAGAATAGATACAGTGACGAAGCTATACTACAGATCCAATAGGTGCAAAGATAAAATACCCTTCACCAGTTCAGTACTTGAAAAAGCATACAGTAAAAAGTTAAAACCAAGGGCAGTAATTAAGGGTAATTAGGAACGGTAATCCCTAGTAGTGCAGTTAAATTTAAATTCAGTTTATTCATTCATCAGTTGAATGGAAAATGATACTTAATGTTCCATAAAGTATCATTTTGTTAAGAAGGGGGAAGGATGTAATGACCCTGCTTTGCATGGTCCCCACGAGTACATTGTGGCCAGCAGAAAGTCCGTGCTACAAGTGACAGAACGAGATAATTGGGGCTAGTCGAGTAAGCGAGGGGAAGGCCGAGCTAGACTCGTGGTCAGTAGATCATCAGAAGTCAGAGAAGACGGTTGAAGTAATTGATGATGTAGCCTTTATGTCGCGCGAATGAGCAGTGTTTGAATATGTCGCAAGCGACGAAAGTGAGAAAAAGTGTTTGAGCATGTGGAACAAATGGATCAGAATAAACTGATAGAATGTACAATGGAGCTGAGCGGCGTTTGTGTTGTCAACCCTAGATGTTGAAGCCGGTGCAAACCACGAATCATTACACTGTCACAGCATTAAAATCTAGCTATGGCGATCATACTACGCACCTCGCTTTGGAAAATGACCTCATTCACAGCCTAGGCGTTCTTAATCCAGGTGGTATCAATTTCCAACATACCTTCATCTAAATAGTTATACTCTTATCACATTTTAAATGTTATTTTCTTTTCTTTTCTTTCATATTATTACTTTATTCTATTTATTATTAGTATCAATTATATATCATTACCATTTGTATTTCTTTTATTCCCAGTAATATATTATATATTAACAATACTACCGTTTATTATTTTTTGTGACTATATTTTTTTAACCATCGTTTATTTTATTTCATTTATTCTACATCCCATTTTTTTAAACGTTGCTCACGTCAGCCTTAGAGATCTACATACTCTCCGATCCTCGCTGTTACGTTTGTGTAGTTCACTTATGTTTGAAAAAAGCTGCCGGGCCGAAACGTTACGTTGTGTTGTTTTATTCACGTTTTTCTGCTTCCCCATTTTGTTGAGCTTTTTAGTCAAATTTCTCTGGAATTCCTTGCTAAGTCGTGACTGTGTAAGTTTTCGGTTAATGTGTTCTGCTTCTCGCAACTGTGTTCAAGGGCACCGGCAAATGGGAGGGGGGGGGAGCACCTTAAGGGCAACGGCTACCCATTTGGGCTCAGCTCCATCCCCCTAAATAACTAACAGTATTATTACTGTTTTAGGCGTCACTTAAACAAGGCTTACGCTGCCTGATTCTGGCCCCATACAAAAATTGTTAAGGAGGCCGAGAGGTTGCCCTTGTGTCGGCGCCCTTGACTGTGCTAGTTTGACATTAATGTGTAGTTAGACTGAGTATAAACTGAAAGGACGCGATACAACCATTTATTGTACTATGCGCACCGACACAGAGTAAACATGGGAAGGAGGCAAACGCTGATGCGCCCTCAAGGTGCCCGCCCATACATATTTTCCAGGCAAACGAAAACATGGGGGGGGGGGGGCGCAAAGGGCCTAATCCTGTTTAAGCACATAATAATGTTAAGAATAGTCAAAAATATAATGCATTTGAAAAAAAAAAAAAATGAAATGTACAACTGTCATGAGTTGAACAGCCACCATACACAGTGGACGAGTCGGGACTTGATTTCCCTCGCGCTCAGCAACATTTTAAACTTAGACCCGTCCGGAAAGGTATATAATCCCTTATATTGATCTATACCTTTACCTGATAAAATATTCATTTCTAGACCCTCTAGTTGCTTTGATATATCTTCATTTTCAAACTTGCAACTATAGGTTGGCGAATTCTGGTATTTTATTTAGAAATTCCTGTCAACCGGGTTATTCCTTGTTCATGAAAACATGGAAATTCTTTCCTGGTGATGCTGGTTTGATTTTGAAAAAGGCATTCTTTCGCCTGATCCTAAAGTGTCAAGATGTGTATCCAGTATTTGTAGAATTTGGCGCATTCATAGTTCCAGTTCTAACTTGAAAGATTTCCTAAGCTTGGGTAAGTTGATTATAGTTTACGAGTACCATAATTAATGTCTTTCTAAAGTTGGTCACTGCTGTAGAGAGGGCAGAGTCAGTTGTGTGATCGTACAGAGTTCGACCGTTCTTGATGTCCATAGATCAGGGTCCGAACCTTAGACCTTCCCCTGTACAGACTAATTAGTTAGTGATCTACATAACCCACACCATTTGTAAAGATATTAAACCCTACAAGTGCTTATTCTCTGACCAGTCAAACGAAGTTTTGTGTCGCATAACTGGAACAGGGAATTTAGGTCATCGTTAACCGGCAGTCAGGGCTAGGCTCTGAGTCAAAGGTGTGTTTGACACAGATTCAGTGGGTGTGTAGAGAATGGCCTGTGAAGACGAGATATATATAGGTACTAACTGTAAACATGGTATGTCTGCGAGTGCAGATGTGAGGGTGGAGAGAGGATGATCTATGTGTGGTAGTGTCTATCTCCACTATATATATATATATATATATATATATATATATATATATATATATATATATATATATATATATATATATCGTATCATTGTGTACTAAGCTCCATCCACTGAGATCTTGTTTACCTATTCACTATTTTATGTATATATTGTACTGATTACTTGCATAAATTTCCATGGCTGACTTGGGTGTCCCTATTTCACCATTCTAACTGCTTTGATGTTTGTGTGAATAATAATAGTAGACTATCATAACCTGGGGGCTATCTTTTTATAGTAGTGGGGGTGTCCAGCCAAGTCTGCCTAGGAATATTATATATTTTGTAGTGCCAAAACTTGAGTTGCCCTACTCCTGAAATAAGTTGAGTGTATATTGGCCACGGGGCATCCCTTAGACCAATACGAGCCAACGACTCAACATAATTATTTCAGAGTGCTGTTGGTTCTTAAGGAGAAATCCTTAAATCAGGCACGCGACAGGAGTGATATGTGACAACAAACACATACTTTTAAGAATAATTTGTATGCATAGTTAAAGGGATCTCCTTAAAAAAATTACTGGTGTTGTAAGAAGTGACCCTACGCCCTCCCTCTCAAACTGAATGTTAGATGCGGGATCACGTGGTCTAATCCCCAAAGTTCCAGCGCTCCTGTATTGTACTAAGGTTTACACTAAAGGATTTGAATACCAGACAGGCTTAAAACGACAGACGTCACCGCCTAGTTTATCTCTGCATGATATGACTTAGGTCGACGACACTGCGCAACTCTTCCTCACTTTAATCCAAGTCACCGCGCAAGTCACTCTTTAATCTCATCCAGACAGTGTGTCAGTTTCATAATGGCATGCAAGCAAGAGTGCAGGATAACGCGAACTGTCAAGAGTCCTTTCCTGTCACAAACAGAGTCAAACAGGGCTGCGTGCTAGCACCGTCACTGCTCCGTCTGTAATTTTTAGCCATGCTGACTGATGCCTTTGTAAATGTGTAAATGATTACACTGAAATCAACATAAATTACCGCATGGATGGAAACTGTTCAACCTCAGGGGGCTGAAAAAAAAAATCAGACACCATTAGGGAGCTCCCGTTTGCCGACGATGGTGCCCTTTATGCCAACATAGAAGCGGATATATGCAGCACAACATTGACAAATTCAGTGATGCTGTACAAACTTTGGGCTCACCATCAACAAAGATAAAACTTCAGTCATGCACCAGCCAGCCCCAGGGCAAAGATACATCGAGCCTAATATCATAGTGAATGTCCACAGATGAAACATTGTCAGTAAATTTACTTATCTAGGACCTTTCACAGAGCGCCACAAAAAATGACGAAGTAAATGCAAGGATCTCTAGGGCTAGCGTTGCCTTTGGCAGATTGCACAAAATTGTTTTGGAACAGAAGTGCATAACCCTGCAGCCAAAGCTCAAAGTATACAGAGCAGTTGTATTAACTACACTGCTGTACGCATGCGAAACATGGACTGTATACCAGCCCAAGGCTACAAAGAAAACCACTTTCACACAGCCTGCCTTAGAAAACGAATGCAAATCAGATGGCAAGACAAAGTACCTGATACCGTAGTCCTTGAGAAAGCAGCCATGTCCGGCATCCACACTCTACTGATGCAGTATCAAACTCTGGTCATGTGGCACGCATGCCAGATCACAGGCTACCCCCCCCCCCCCACACCATAAAAAAAAAAAAAACTCTTCTATGGTGAGCTACAAAATGGGAAACGTTCCCAAGGGAGGAAAAAGAAACGCTTTAAGGACACCCTGAAGTCAAAGCATTTCGGATGAATGACAGCAATTATGAGGTTGCCTCTCAAGACCGAAATGCATGGCGTGCAACTCTACACAAGGGCACGGCTACATGTGAAGCAAACAGAACAGCAAGACTGGTTAAGAAAAGGATGGACAGAAAGGCGACTGCAGGAGATCCCCTCCCTGGCACAACGTTTATTCCCTGTCCTCACTGTCAAAGAACTTTTCGTACTCATACTTGATGAAAAAGAGTGGTCATCATCATCTTGATAGACAACACACACATATCTCTATGTTTTAACTGGTAGAATTACACAGAGTACAAGCAAAACACAGACACAAATATTCGAATAAAGAAGACACAAACAATAAATTGCACAACTCATAGCCTGGCAAATTTCACTGTATCTCGCCATGTGTATATTCCAGTAACAATTATAAAAATGAAGCAAATAAGTGAATCCTTTATAACTAAAGTATAAATTCAACAATAATCAAACGTAACTGCCTGTTTTACCAGGGCAGACGCAGTTTGAGAATCATGTCTTTTTGTTTACAAAGTTCTGAGCGGAGGTAACTAATCGCAGCGGCTTTAAGAAATCTTGGCGTTCTGCCATTGTCTGACGTTTTAGAAATTTGAAAAGCGTTGTCCTTGGACAGTGTCCAGATTTTAAAAGATAGAGTGTTATGAAAGGATGGCATTTGCGACCGGTATTCTCATTCTGATTTTTACTTTGCAGTGCTTTTCCCACTCATACTGGAAAATGCTCAGCGACTCGTTTCTCCAGGCGTCGGTCAGTTCTGTCCGCTGCATTTAAACTGGTAGATGCAATTTGATCTGGCGTACGTCGACATTGGATGTTTTACGGAGACGGGAGAGCCGGCAAGAAACTAAGTTTCTTACAGGCAGACCGTGATGAGAACGACGTTCTGCAAAGGACCTGCTACATAATGATGATAATGACTTTTATTAGTCGTGGTATAAAAGTGTAACTGAATTCTGAAAAAAAAAACAGATTGTGTGTGTGTGTGTGTGTGACCATTAAATTATACGACATATTAATTATGTGATTTTTAGTGCATTCATTATGTGATTCCCCTTAAATCAAAGCTTATTTTATACAGACTTTTATTTTCACTGTTTAAGCAAAATTGCACGTCATCAAATACATTAATCAATTTTTAAAATTATTAGTTGTCTTACTTTATGTCTCTTTCTCCACCACAAGTGTCCTATCAGCGTTGTTTAAAACTAAAGAAACAACACAAAGTCTTGGGAAAATGCTATCCACCACAGGGCGGGTCGGTCTCATAACACCGACCCAGAATCTGGCTACCGGAAGTTTTAAGTCACGTCGCCCAGCAAAATGCTAAACGCCCGGCTACATCAAAATCGTCTAGAAGTTCTGGGACAAAATTATCATCAAAACACGCTTCTCTCTTTTCCAGTAACGCTGACTATTTAAGGTTTAAATTACGTTGCCAAGCCAAACGGAGACGCCCGGTTTTATTTATTTATTTGGCTTTATTCTCCCCGTTATTAGTGAGTCATAGCATGACCAATCTATTAGCCTTTTGATAAATCTCTGTGAGCAATGATATATCCAATACTGAGCTGTGACATAACTTCCAATAGTTATTTTTGTTTTCTTTCGGATAAAAAAAAAAAAAAAAAGAGTCGACGACAGTGTTTTGACTGGAATTACCGTTGTCAATTTAAACAACTAATAATTTTATATAAAAACCTAAAAAAAAAAAAAAAAAGTTTTCCAAACATGTTTTTATTTGGCAGTACACTGCATTGTCATTTACAAAACACAATTTGTGTAAAATTTCAGCTTAACAGCTTATTAAGTAACGATATTGAAAGCAATGTTTTGAGGATGAATTCTTGAATTAAGTCTTGGGAAATCCATTTCTATGTACATATGTAATTTTTTTTACATAAAAAGTATCATACAAATATTCTTCTCGGAATAATTTTGCACCACATTGCATGGTCATCCACAATACGAATATAACATTTGAGCTAGGTGGCTTAATCGCAAATTTCAGCCCAGACAAACAAACATATAAAAGCTAACTTAATAACAGTTTACTAAAATAAACTAGAACAAGCTGTGACGACAGGAAATATTTATAAAAAAGAGAGTTGAATGAAGACAGCACAAGAAGATTCTTGACAGCTTTTTGACATGGCACGGAGGGGTGTCAGCACACGAACTGGTGCATGCTGTTGGAGGTCGCAAGTTACTGAGAACTGAGAGGGATGCTTTAAGACGCCACTGGACATAGCACATGGTAATGTCCACAGTCTCGATATAAGACACAATTATTCGCTATTTTAAAGCCCCAACCCGTCTGTAGTTGGGGGCCTAATATAACCTAATTGTTAAATAGGGTTTCTGGGGCCTCTCCCCGGCTGATCCTAATCCGCATGGTGGCACTTGGTGTCACCGTGTGTTTATCGCTTCGCTGATGTCTCATTGCGGTTGAATCTTACTTACATATTTATGGCACATCGTGATTATGTGGAAACTTCCACTTTTTAAAAAACAAGAAACTCAGATTTTTACAGCAATCAATAGTGCGTCAACTCTGTAGATGTCAACAAGCTCATATTAACCGGTTTTCTTTTTTTTTTTTTCAAATATACCCAGACTGACGCCTGTAATGAAAAAAAAAAAAAAAAAAAAAAAGACGTTGTCTTCACCAAGCGTGGATTTTATAATGGCATGGGCGTCGCAGGTCGACCCAGCTTAAAATAGGAACCATGATGTATGTCCTGGGGGAAGTTAAGACAACCGATGTAATGCTGACCACATTACCCACCTAGTGCCGATTGGTTTGTAAAAACATGGCTGCTCTTTCCATGTGCATAAAGGAGTGAAAAGGGGTTTCTGTCACGAAACGATCTCAGTGGTTCCAGAAGTTAGTACTTGTATTAAGTTCTTCTGGTTATTAATGTTACTTCGAACCGCACGGAGTTAATTGTTTCCAGTCCTTAGTCCAGACCAAGCGACTGAGTCTTGGGTAATGTTACGCAATTACACCGAGACTAGAGAATTTCCTTTCACACGCCAGTGTCAGAATGTTATCTCCTGACCAGACCGTAGAGACTGAGCGGGGCCCTTTTGACCAGGTAAATTGAGTGGACGCTAGACATTGTGGAGCCCAGAGGTCGGAGTTTCGCAAGTCAGTGTAATTCTTGGCAGAACAGGTGTTTGGCAATTAGGAATGTTTGATCTGGGTCAAGTAGTAAACACAATGGCTTCACGGACCGTTTTCGCACCCGCCAGTTAGATTCGGTGTAAACTAGATTGGGTCACTTAAGAATGTTCGCTCTAGGGATGTCAGTCCAGAATTGACTGACAGGCCACTTGTTAGCTAACTTGATCTGATAGCTACTTCAGAGGCGGGGCTTAAGTCATCGTCTTGAGGGTTGGGTAGAACTAAGTAAAGGAAGGAGTTTAATTTGGACAATAGATTGATACTTATACTTCGAGCTTGGGAATTCCCGTCATTAATCGCAGCTAGCAAGCAACAAACACAGATCGACGTGAAGGTAATTTTACGGTCGCATTCTGGTTTGGCGATTGATGGAAAGTTCCCAGGTGAATATTAATTTTATCTTGTATACATAGGTTAGGGAGTTAAGCTTAGTCTATACTACCTTTTTCCTAATTTGTCTGCACATTCTGCTTGAAATAGTTCTTTGTGAGTATTCAGTATCTCAGTTAGGGAACTGCTAAACTATTCCTATTTCTTGTATGTTTGTGTCACATGTTTTTCAGTGTATGTTTTCATGTGTATAAAATAAGATGTGAACAATGACATTTGCTATAATGAAATGTAATTATATTGTTTCATGGTCAACCCAAAATGTGAGTTTGGACTGTGGGAAATCATGCCCATATGTGCAGGGATGCTGCTACGTTTGTGTGCCCACCATGTGCTCACTTAATGTGTTCACCTAAACAGGGGAGTTATAACCCCAGGGGAAGAATGATGGGTGTATAGAATTCACTGAAAGATAATATTCAGGACAGCGTGCACCTATAAAGTGTTGGAGTTTTCAGCACATAACCTGCTCCACGTGGTCATGTAATATCAATGTCAGCCAGTTGTTGGAAGTCTGAGTGATGACGGACAACAGACTTAGAAAGTCAACTATCATGACATAGCATTGGAGGGAAGGCAGGATATGTGACGCCCATGTAAGACAAAAGACCTTCAGACTAGACTGGAGAGAATGTGGAATATGAGGAGTGATGGGATATATTTTATTCTTATATGTTATATTAATTGATACATGTATTCTTAGTGTAAGTCAAGATACTACACGTATGTGTTTGTTTCCATGATTACAGCGCCCATGTGACGATCAGTCCATGAAAGAGACTACATTGTGTTAGACTCGGCCAGCTGGGAACGATGTGGAGACCGAGGAGGGGATGAAGTGGAGAATAAGCTGAAACAGGCAGAAAACAGGCAAGGATGAGTTGGACAAGCTTGACAGTTCCTCACGGCTGTCAGAGGCTTATAAGCTAAGTTAACATCTTTTAAGTTAATATTACCATCATCATCATACCACTCTAAACCCCGAGCTGTTTTTCTCGCTGAAGCTTATCACTAGCATCAAATTAACCAGTCACTGTTTGTGTAAATCAACAAACTGGGAATATCATTGTTAGTAAATAAAGCTGTATGTCAAGTTTTATACTACATCGTTTGTTAAATTCCAAATGTCTGTTCTTACATGTTTAATTAAACTGTTAGGATAGAATAACATTTGGTGGGAGCTCAAATAATATAATAATTCTTTAATTATTCATAATAACACCGGGAGAAGGTAGATGACGGAGGAATCATTT
Source organism: Candidula unifasciata (assembly GCA_905116865.2). NCBI lineage: Eukaryota > Metazoa > Mollusca > Gastropoda > Stylommatophora > Geomitridae > Candidula > Candidula unifasciata. Next base: position 572,219 of record CAJHNH020002757.1, read on the forward strand.
GCCCTGTCTAATAATTCATTTAATATAATGCTATAGACATCTAAAATTCCTTGCCTTCTCTTGTGGGTACCAAGTTCAGCTAATGTTAAAGTACTTAACGAGCCAATATGGTTGTTTTCTTGGATATCCAGGACTTTGTCTGAGAGCAACATAGCTCAGATTTTAGTTCGGTTAATCTGGTGGAGGGAATGTGTTCAGAGGAACAACCCTACTCAACATTATAAACATTTAAACCATCCGTCACGTCACACTGGCGAGCTCGCCGGGATTTGGACTGGGCTAATTACTCCTAGACTAATGAAAGTAAATTTTTAAAATTTAACTTTAACTCTTCTGCCAGTATAGTCTAAATTAAAATTAGTAATTTATACTTGGGGAGAGAGTACAGAGGAATAAATAACTTTTTACTAAAATAAATAAATGGATAGTATCATGTCTTATCTTGGATCACTTCATAACCATTGATTATTGTTTATTTAGTAAATTTTGATGTTGATTATTATATTTGCTTGCATGTTTCATAATTTGATATAGATCGTAGAGCATTATATGTTGACATCATATCATTGATACTTATGCTTAGTGACTGAATGTAAAATCACATCATATCATTTATTGGCGTATCCTTTGTGCTGCTATAATACTTTATAAGCTGTCAGTCTGGTAGGCAACTTTGATTCATTTACATCTTTGTGCGGCTGTCATAGGCTACTCTTTTGCCCAGTTTACCTTGCTCTGACATATTCTTTTAATCTGGACTCGGGGTAGTATTTTATTTATCTCTAGATAGCTCTAATAGATAGAATGGACTTACGCACCGAGTTCCAAAAAGATGTAAGGAAGTTCGGGATAGCTGAGGGTAGAGTGGGAGTACAGTTAGAATCATTTGTTAAAGGCCATATGGATACTTTCGATTACATGAGTGCCCGTAATGCTGCAGAGAAGAAGCGCCAGTTGGAGAAAGAAGAATATGACTCGATGCTTGCACGTCATGCAGCGGAGAGGGAAGAAGAAGAGAGAATGCGGCAACTTGAAGAAAAAGAAGATGCTAGACAGTTGCGACTCGAAGAGGAGGCAGCTGTTGAAAGAATGAGGCGTTTTCAAGAAAAGCTGCGTAACTATCGGCCACTTAGGCAGACGAAGAGAGAACTGCAGTTAGTCACAGGGAACGGTGAGAACACTATTAGGGTAGTTGAGGGAACTGACAACTCCCATACTGACACTCTGGTAGAAAGGTCTGGGACTCACTCTCTCAATGGAGAGGTGTGTACTCGTTTGCCAAATGGTACCTCATCAAGGGATGAAGTATTAGACCACCCAAGACCTTGCCTCACCCCTCTTATTCCTAATAAGAAAAGAGCTGACATTAAGAAGAACTCTTCTGTAGGGATGACCGGATCTACATTGCTGGCCCCCTTTACTTCCATTCTTAAACCTAAAAGGAAAAGAGGGAGTAAGAAACAGAAATCTTCCAAAGGGACCGGACCTACATTGCTGGAACCCCTTACTCCCATTATCTCAGATGAGATATATGAGAGCACACCCCGCAGTAATCACAAGCGTGATAACTGTACTAACCGTCGACACAGTGGTTCGACTGGCACATCAGCCATTAATGAGGACGTGGGCAAAGCCTTTCCCAACTCCCATAGATCCTTTGGTCCCTTCCAACAAGAAGAGGAAGTAAAGCAGACTAATGTAGGGAATAACACTAAACCTGTTTCCCCTATTTCCCTTGATGCGATTGCATACAAAATAGAAATAGTTAGTTCTGACTTTTCGCTTAAAGTAGTTGACTGTTATAGCCGCAACACATCCCCTTATTTGCCTCCACTAGACTTGGTATGTGAAAGCCAGACCAGGGCGGAGATAACAGATAAGGAGGATAGTTCTCTTAAGTTCTTGACGACCTTAGAGACAATGAGTAAACAGGACATTGCTGCAAGTCCTGTGCACTCTGATACTGGACAGACAGAAATGTTTGCCATTAATGAAGAAGAAGGTACTTCTTGTGAGCAGGGAGACAACTTGTCTCTAAATTGTACAGCTGGGGCGACAGGGATACTTCTGATGAAGGACCCTGATGCGGAACAAGCCATAAATAGTAGGGAACCCCAACATTCTGGTCTTGTATTACTCTTCGCTTCGAAGGAAGTGACAGGGGTATCTCAGCTGATAGTGGAAACTTCATTGCGAAGAAATGCCACTTTACCGTCTGCAGGAAACCCTGAGTTTCCTAATGATTTGACTGTACCCCCTGACTTGATTTCGTGCTCTGATTCTGGACTGATCTTAATGAAAGAGAATTCCACCCGGACAATTTGTAAAAGGGAAAGGATGCACCGAGGAGGAAACAAGTGGACACTCCTTCAAGAAATCGTCAGTGGTCAGTTGCACTCACGGCATGCTGTCATGATGAGTGACTATATCCCTCAATTTGAGAGGAGATTAGTGACAGATTTTTTCAGGATCTGTAGATGTAGGAAAAGAAAATCCTACCTGACTACAACTCATCCTTTTCGGAGAGCACTTCAGGCCCTCCCTATGCTCATAGGGCGTGGCGAAGTGAGGAAATGGACAGGGATTGTCAATCAACGGCGTCGAGGAATCTCATTGTTGAAACGGAGATCATTTCTTATCCTGCGGGAGAAGAAACCTCCAGATAAATGGATATTACTGAGCGGCTGCTCGGAATACCCGCATGATTCTAGGACTAAGGACTTAGTCTGGAATGAGGGACAATTGGTGACTGTATATCGATGCAGGACATCACGATTCCACAAGGAATACTGGAACAATACTGGAGATAACAGGTTGAACTAACATTCTTGGGAATCACTGAGTATCGTAAAATTGGTCTTAAGCGGGCTACAACCAACTTAACGGAGGGCCTGTCACGAAACGATCTCAGTGGTTCCAGAAGTTAGTACTTGTATTAAGTTCTTCTGGTTATTAATGTTACTTCGAACCGCACGGAGTTAATTGTTTCCCGTCCTTAGTCCAGACCAAGCGACTGAGTCTTGGGTAATGTTACGCAATTACACCGAGACTAGAGAATTTCCTTTCACACGCCAGTGTCAGAATGTTATCTTCTGACCAGACCGTAGAGACTGAGCGGGGCCCTTTTGACCAGGTAAATTGAGTAGACGCTAGACATTGTGGAGCCCAGAGGTCGGAGTTTCGCAAGTCAGTGTAATTCTTGGCAGAACAGGTGTTTGGCAATTAGGAATGTTTGATCTGGGTCAAGTAGTAAACACAATGGCTTCACGGACCGTTTTCGCACCCGCCAGTTAGATTCGGTGTAAACTAGATTGGGTCACTTAAGAATGTTCGCTCTAGGGATGTCAGTCCAGAATTGACTGACAGGCCACTTGTTAGCTAACTTGATCTGATAGCTACTTCAGAGGCGGGGCTTAAGTCATCGTCTTGAGGGTTGGGTAGAACTAAGTAAAGGGAGGAGTTTAATTTGGACAATAGATTGATACTTATACTTCGAGCTTGGGAATTCCCGTCATTAATCGCAGCTAGCAAGCAACAAACACAGATCGACGTGAAGGTAATTTTACGGTCGCATTCTGGTTTGGCGATTGATGGAAAGTTCCCAGGTGAATATTAATTTTAATCTTGTATACATAGGTTAGGGAGTTAAGCTTAGTCTATACTACCTTTTTCCTAATTTGTCTGCACATTCTGCTTGAAATAGTTCTTTGTGAGTATTCAGTATCTCAGTTAGGGAACTGCTAAACTATTCCTATTTCTTGTATGTTTGTGTCACATGTTTTTCAGTGTATGTTTTCATGTGCATAAAATAAGATGTGAACAATGACATTTGCTATAATGAAATGTAATTATATTGTTTCATGGTCAACCCAAAATGTGAGTTTGGACTGTGGGAAATCATGCCCATATGTGCAGGGATGCTGCTACGTTTGTGTGCCCACCATGTGCTCACTTAATGTGTTCACCTAAACAGGGGAGTTATAACCCCAGGGGAAGAATGATGGGTGTATAGAATTCACTGCCACTGAAAGATAATATTCAGGACAGCGTGCACCTATAAAGTGTTGGAGTTTTCAGCACATAACCTGCTCCACGTGGTCATGTAATATAAATGTCAGCCAGTTGTTGGAAGTCTGAGTGATGACGGACAACAGACTTAGAAAGTTAACTATCATGACATAGCATTGGAGGGAAGGCAGGATATGTGACGCCCATGTAAGACAAAAGACCTTCAGACTAGACTGGAGAGAATGTGGAATATGAGGAGTGATGGGATATATTTTATTCTTATATGTTATATTAATTGATACATGTATTCTTAGTGTAAGTCAAGATTCTACACGTATGTGTTTGTTTCCATGATTACAGCGCCCATGTGACGATCAGTCCATGAAAGAGACTACATTGTGTTAGACTCGGCCAGCTGGGAACGATGTGGAGACCGAGGAGGAGATGAAGTGGAGAATAAGCTGAAACAGGCAGAAAACAGGCAAGGAAGAGTTGGACAAGCTTGACAGTTCCTCACGGCTGTCAGAGGCTTATAAGCTAAGTTAACATCTTTTAAGTTAATATTACCATCATCATCATACCACTCTAAACCCCGAGCTGTTTTTCTCGCTGAAGCTTATCACTAGCATCAAATTAACCAGTCACTGTTTGTGTAAATCAACAAACTGGGAATATCATTGTTAGTAAATAAAGCTGTATGTCAAGTTTTATACTACATCGTTTGTTAAATTCCAAATGTCTGTTCTTACATGTTTAATTAAACTGTTAGGATAGAATAACATTTGGTGGGAGCTCAAATAATATAATAATTCTTTAATTTTTCATAATAACACCGGGAGAAGGTAGATGACGGAGGAATCATTTGCCCTGTCTAATAATTCATTTAATATAATGCTATAGACATCTAAAATTCCTTGCCTTCTCTTGTGGGTACCAAGTTCAGCTAACGTTAAAGTACTTAACGAGCCAATATGGTTGTTTTCTTGGATATCCAGGACTTTGTCTGAGAGCAACATAGCTCAGATTTTAGTTCGGTTAATCTGGTGGAGGGAATGTGTTGAGAGGAACATCCCTACTCAACATTATAAACATTTAAACCACCCGTCACGTCACAGTTTCTACTTGACTTTACATATGTCTTCACCGACGGATTTTCGCAACAATAAAGAAAGTGGGTGTAATAATCTAACATCAATATCAAACGCTTCAAATTGAATAAAGTAGTGTAGAAAAAAAAAGGTCTGATTTCAAACGAGTAGATATCAACAAATAATAATTTTTTTTCCCCTTATTGCAAGACGTGTTGCAATTATAAAAATGCATACCCACAAACTTATGTCTAGCGTACAGTAAATAAATTTTTCTCATTAAGATGTTCTTCCATGACATGGAAAGGGAAATATTGTAGGTGCAATATGGAAATATTGTGGAGGAATATATATATATAAACACATACACACACATATATATAAATATACACACATATACATATATATATATATATATATATATATATATATATATGTATGTATATACACATACACACACATATATATATAAATACACACACACACATATATATAAATACACACACACACACACACACATATATATATATATATATATATATATATATATATATATATATATATATATATATATATATATATATATATATATTAAATCGTCAAATCAACAAAGACTAAAACGATTAAGCATAAAAGATAAAATGATATATATAAGACGTAGAAGGATTTACAAACCAGCATATAAATCAAAAGAAAAAGTTCGTGTCGTCGGGAATCGAACCTGTCGCCCCAAAATGGAGTGTGCGCCTCGCTATGGAAACAAGTGCACTAACAACATGACCAAGTAGGCATAATTACGGCTTTAGATTATTAGGCTGTCTAGTGTCTGCTTATATCTTTCTACGTCTTTCTATGAGTGTCCATTAATACACTGTCTGTTTGTTTATCCATTGTATATATCTATATTTATATGGCCTCAAGGGATCTCCCTCTGTTTATTTCAGTTAGATTGAACAGACAGGTTGACTATTTTAGTGAGGTTCTATAAAATCAGGCTATGCAATAACAAGAAATATAAAAATATAACTGACATGATATCGCATAATATGTATATGGTGTTCACTTGTCGGTATGAAGGTCTTGTGGTCATTTATGTCCCCTGCCTTCTGTCACACTGACTGTTGATTATTTCTGATATATTGTGATACAACGCTTGTCGCGGATCGGAAGGTCATAGGTTCGCTCCCTGGCGGAGCCGAACGTTTTTTCAAAAATGACCTTGGCTCCCAGGTCGACCCAGCCTTGAGTGGGTACCAGGTGCAGTCCTAGTAAGTAAAGGCGGTCGGTGTGATGCTGACCACATCACCCATCTGGTGCCGATTGGTCGATAAAATATACGTCTAGCCCTATATTTGTTTTTCCAAACTTGACCTTGGTTTTTAGGTCGACCCCTCCTAAAAATGATAACATACAATGTCGTAGGAAGTAAAGGCGGTCGGCGTGACTTTGACACATCATCAATGAGTGCCAATTAGTCTACAAAAATATGACAAAACAGGGGAATGCATGAACTAATGAATACTGCGATAGCACAACGCAGATTATAAGAGAGTAATGAATCCGGAAACAACTTAATAATGATTCTTACTAGCTGGGAGACAGAAATACGATCGAAATACGGCTCTTAATGGACATATTACCAAACAAGATTATCTGAGACAAGAATAGGAAGAAGCTAAACATGTTTAATGGCAAACAGAGTAAAAGAAAAACAAAAACAAAGATAGCGAAAAACCCAACAAATAAATTGGAAAATATATTGAAACTATGGGGGAAACGGGCAAAAAAAAAAAAAAAAATACACAGCAGAGAAAGCACAGGGGGAAATGGATGTATGTGTGTGCATCCGCAAAGTCAAAGCTAAAAACAAAGTATTGATGTGACGCGTAACGAGATTTCGGTGTCAGATAGCAGTTATATCCAAGTGGAATGCGTTCTTTACGAGCAAAGTATCGACCACAGACTGTGTGACGTCTGAGAATCTACAGAAAAGAATCAGAATGTGTCCGTGGAAATTGAAAATCGCTAGCAGAAATAATCTTTCCTGTCCGCACTCAGTAGAAATGGATAACGACGTTGCGCTACAAAAAAGGTCGGGTAAACAATATAATTTATGATTCTTCAAGTAAGGGCTTGAGAATGTAAAAGTGTAATGGGAATACACACAGACTGCAATTAAAAGAGATATTTTAACGAACAAATCTTTCTGAATTAAATATTTAGAAATAATTATTCTTAGCGACCGGGAGATAGAAATACGATTCTAAGTATTTTCTAAGAAATATGAAAATTCAAAGATAAAATCGAGGAGGATAATCAACTATTAGACTAAGGGCCTAATAAATTCGAAATTTTAATGACATGACATTAACAGTGAAACGGCTACCTTAATCACAACCAAGAAGGATGTAAGCAAAGCAATATTTAAAACAATAATTCAAGTTACATAACTGTCCGAAACTTAAAAAAATATATGCTGTTGTGCCATTACATGTTACATAGGGCTCGCAGTCTATTCCTAAACTAAGTTCTATTATGTGCAATCAGTTCAATATCACGGATGAAATCTAGCCCAGCAACTTTGGCCTCTCTCATCAACGTTCGTCTAAGGGTTTCTTTCGGGGGCCCTTGCCTCCTTAATCTCTTTATTTCCTATTTAATGCCTGTTTGGTAATTCTCTACTGGTTTCTTATCAGGATGTGTCCAATGTGGAGCCATCTTCTCTGTCTTGTAACTGTTGATACTAGTGGTTGCCCAGACATTTCTCTTCTTTCTTCACTTCTTTTGAATTCATACATTTTTTTTTCATCTTTCTCTCAGATATTTGTTTTGGAATGCATTTAACTTTTGTTCCATGTCTTTAGTGGTTCTGCAACTTTCTCTTGCATATGTTAAAAGACATGACATTAGAATTGAAAATACGTAACTTGGCTTTAAAACTATATAATTTAGAGTTCTATATTTCGTTCAAGCTATTAAAAGCTTCTTATACCTTGCCAAAGCGTATCATAATTTCATTCTTTGTATTTCCTTTAACATATAATTATAGGATATATAGAGGTTCAAAACATTTACTCTGATGTCACATATCACTCCTGTCGCGTGCCTAATGTAAGGATTTCTCCTTCAGAACCAACAGCACTCAGAGATAATTATGTTGAGTCGTTTGGCTCGTATTGGTCTAAGGGATTCCCCGTGGCCAATATACGCTCAACTTATCTCTGGAGTAGGGCAACTCAAGTATTGGCACTACAAAATATCAGTATATAAATACCATATCTCTAGGCACACTTGGCTGGACACCCCCACTACTTACTAAAGAAAGGCCACAGGTTATGATAGGTCAATATCATAACCATGTTAACACATATAATGAAGATACATACACACACAACTGCTAAACACTTAAAAAGGTGACATAGAGAAACCTAAGTCAGCCATGAAAATGAATGCATGTAATTGTTACAACATGTACAAGATAGAAAATAGTGAAGTAAATGTCAAAACACAACAGCTGGATTCCAGAATACAATGACTATAATCAACCGAAGTTAACAGTCAGAAAGTCCTGGAGGAAGCATATATTCATCCTTGGAACCAAGGAGCTGTGAGGAATAAAGCACATAAGGTATCAAACTGCACTTAGCCTCTTTCTGTCTATGATGCCTCCCTCAGCTCCTGATGATTCGACTGTCTTTGACTCTGGTAATTCTGCTCAACTGGATCAGGTAGTGAAAGAGTACTTCACCATATAGGAGACACAGCAACTGTACCGGTATTTAGCAAGTCTCTATCACCAGTAAGGACACACAATGTCTTTGAGCCACACTAAGCTCTAGCACTGGTAGCTGTTTGAGGTACCATCTCCCACATGTTGGAGATGTCAGGAACCTTCACAGGTGTTAGCTGGTGGGTAACAAGTTGTTTCTGGTGGTTTGATGGTTGGTGGATGTTGGTTGGACTGTGAATCTTCTGCCAGCTCTTCAGAAAAGATACATCCTGTCAAGAAAATAACTCAACATTAGTCATCACCAAGAGGGTAACATCTTGACAGGAAAGACAGAGCAAGCATCAGTCATCAACCCCCATCTGCTGACTCCTCCCTGCTCTCCTGTTTCATTCCTCAGATTGCCTCTCCAGACCAAAAGACATAAGTCTCCTATATTTATCTGTCTGTTTAGTGCAAGAGAAGGCAAGTCAGATATACAGTGGAGATAGATAAAGTGGTCTAACACATATATCACTCTCCCTCTCCCCCTCACTCTGCACACAGACACCAATATTTACTGTCAGTACCTGCATTCACTAGCTTTCCCAACCGCCCCAGCACTCATTGATCTGGGTCAAGCACACACATACTTTGATTAACAAAGCCCTGACCCAATTCTGTCCCCATTTCGTATGTACAGATTCTTTAGTTAGTTTAAAACGTACACAACTGTAAGGGTATTAAGTTTTATCAGTATGGGTGGTTTATTGAGGGCATAAGCTATTTAGTCTGTACAGTGGAAGATCTACGTTCGAATCCGCTTCTCTAGCGATCAAGAACGGTCGAACTAAGTGGGATCACACAGCCGATACTGATTTCTCTACAGCAGTGACTACTTTACAGACATCATTCTAGGTACTCGTAAACTATAATTAACTTACCCAAGCATATGTAAAAACTGAGACCTTCCAGATTGCCTTGAAAAGTGAAATTTATACAGGCACAGATTAACACATCTGGACGCTTGAGAAGCTGGCAAGGAGAATAGCGTCACTTAGACACTTCAGGTGTTGATACAAAAGAAGTCCCTTGTATACTTGGGCAAGGAGTAAATCGGTTTCCACGAAACCTCAAATAACTCCCTTAATATATCTCCAAGAGATATACATTTAAAAGTGGAGTTTAGTTAAAGTAACCAGAAAAGGCATACATAATAATGTTGTCCAATACAGGCCTATATATATAAATATAAGGGACTACATATTTCTGGGCGAGTCCAAGTTTGAATTTTGTGCAGATTACAGGTAAGACAGGTTATCAGCCTTACAGACCGATGCGTAATGGCTATCATTTCACGACATCTGAGATGCACAAAACCTGGCTCGACAGACATGGTGGGCTAGAACCACCCACACTAAGGAACACAATGAAAAAAAAAAAGTATGAACGGGAAATTTATAACTAATGCTATATAGGAGAGACTATTTCCCTATGTAGCGGCTGAACTTGGCCAATTTAGATTGATGATGATGATCATATTTTGAAAACGCGATGAACACTTTATATCTTAATTATAGCTGGCAAGCCCAGTTGGTTAAACCTGACTGCGCGGCGACCGGGTGACGAACTCCTTGTGGTCCATGTTCACGCCCTAGGAATCAAGGCCGACGGGTTGCAATTTCCTTAGTACCGAGTCAAAGGGTTAACAACTCATGGTCTCAGGATATTAAAAAAAAATTATTAATTCAAATTATAACCTTGAGGGTTGAATACGATATCTGTGTGAAAATTACTACTTCTACATTTTGAAATCTCAGATGTTTTGCAGGTGTAAATATTCTTCTAAACTTTTTAAGTACCAAGCAGTTGCTACTTTAACTCCTTATAACCCATGTAGCAGAGCTTAAAAACAATACACACTCGTACTTAGACCTGAAGGTATTCAACAGAGACGATATGAGGAAAAAGTAGTGTAGCTAATTCAGACAAAACCGATAATTGTCCAATGACCGAAAACAGTTTTAAAAATACTGTATTGTCTTTGGAAACAAGGAGAGCCGCCGTGACGGCTAGATGATATCCTGCGGATCCAAAGGTCGTGGGTTCAGATCCTGCCAGAGCTGGACTTTTTCCCCCCACAATGTTTTTGGCTATCAGGTCTACCCAACCTTGAGATGGTAAAAGATATATTCCCGTGAAGTAAAGGCGACCGGTGTGACGTTGACGATACCATTCACCCAGTGCCGATTTGTATATAAATTATAGGTCTTGTCCTAAATGCCGAATACGCATTTAGGCGTGGAAAATAGTTCTTAAAGCTGCGAATTTTTTTTTTTTTTTTGAATCTGTGTTACTAATAATTTCCCTCCCCCAAATAAGAAAAAGGAAAAAAAAAACTGAAACAGAATTTACAGTAATTGACCAAGACCGGCTACAGCTGACGGGCCATGCTGCTGAAGTCACCAAACCACGCTACCATACTTAAACGTTAACGCAGCGTTTCTCAAACTTTTCTTTTCGTCGGGCAAAAAAAAATAAATAAAATAAATAAAAAGAAAAAAAGAAAAAAAAAAAAAAAAGTAAATTGCGGTACAATAGATGCAAAAAATGTCACCGCAGTAAGAAAACTGATCGTAACTGTAAATAAAATTAGTTCATAGTCCGCTAGTTTCCGCGAAACAATACTGGTCACAAACCTGATTTAATTTACAAACCAGATTTAAAATATTTACGATGTGTAACTCTGGTGAACATGAAACTTCCTGAATTTGCCAAACTTAGTGATCCGGTGTGTGGCCGGGCGTAGATGACACACTTTTTTTTATTGGTCGGCAGCTGACCTGTCGCAGCTTGCTGTGTTAATTATAGGCTCTGCTCGGGTGAAAACGTTGTATTGTACACTGTTTTCCGCATGTTTATCTTACCTTGCAAGAAAAATTGTTTTCATATGATTGAGGTCCGCGTGGTTTCGAATTTCCTTCGGACGAGCTCCCACTTGAAATGAATCTAAATCGTAGACTTGAAATGTACCTTTCAACTATCTTGAAATGATTCTGATTCAACTTGGAATGAATCGTGGTCTGCTTGGAATAAACCTTGGTTTGCACCAGCTTTAACATCTAGGGTTGACAACACTAACGCCACTCAGCTTCATTGTACATTCTGTCAGTTTATTCTGGTCCATTTATTTCACATGTTCAAACATTATTCACACTGTATCACTCGCGACATATTCGAACATTAAACATTTGCGCAACATAAAGACGACATCTTCAAATACTACAACCGTCTTCTCTGACTTCTGATGATCGACTGACCACGAGGCTAGCTCGGGCTTCCCCTCGCTTACTCCACCGGCCACAAGTATCTCGTGCCGTGACTTGTAGCACGGACTTCCTGCTTGCCACAATGTACTCGTGGAGACCATGCAAAGCAGGGTCATCACACCTACCTACCCTTAATGCGGTTTGAATGCTAAAGAAAAAAAGGGGAAGAGGGGTGGGGTTGGGGGGGGGGGGGGGGTCAGTGCAAATTTAATGTCAAGCAGATTTGGAAAAATTCTTGATTATTGACGAGGCACCCCTGAATTACACTCGCGGCATTGCCACAGCACCCAGTTTGAGAATCGCTGCGTTAACGTATCATTTGCCCGGATTGGTGACGTCAGCAGCATGGTCCGTCAGCTGGAGCCGGTCACGAATTGACCCAGATGTGGAGACTTTGAAAATCAGTTCACATGTGCAGCCAAGCGTGATAACGAATTTGATAGCCTATACCCTACTCTATGACAAATCCGCAACTCACGGGGAACTAATATTGTAGATGACTACCTGAGGGTAAAACGGCTACCAAACGCGTGCAATTTTATGTTTTGAAAAAGTCCCCTTACTCACTTTACTAAAGTTACTGTAAGCATGCTGGTTGTTTGCTTTGAATGAGTGTTTGTTTTGTTTCCTTTTGTTTGCTGTTGCTGTGTCATTTTCTGCAAATAAGAGGGAAAAGGGAAAAAAAAAAAGGGGGGGGGGGGGAGACAAGATGTCCGTTAATATTAAAAAAAATATATAAATATTTGAAGAAAAAAAAAATGGGAAGGACACAATTTTTACAACTTACACCGAACGGTTTAAAACGCGTTTAGGCGTATAGGGCTAGACATACATTTTATAGACCAATCGGCACAAGATGGGTGATGTGGCCAGCATTACGCTGGCCTCCTTGACTTCCAGGGACTGCATCCGGTAGCCACTCAAGGCTGGGTCCACCTGGGAGTCGAGGTCTTTTTAAAAAAAAAAAGTCCGGCTTCGCAGGGAGCGAACCCAAGACCTTCCGATCCGCACGCGAGAGTCTAGCTGCTCGGCCACGGCGACTCCCACATCGAACGGTTATAGATTTTTAAAGTTGGGCAGAACTTCTCGAACGGACTAGAATCTTGCTCCAAAGGTTCTGCACCTGCCCAGTTTATGCCAACAACACAATGCCATCAGCACATTAAAGACTGTTTAGTATACTCGAGTCGGCTCTGTGGCTAAGTCGATGCGAACGCTTCGCTTCGTAATGCCGGGATGCCAGGTTCGATCCCAGCTGCGGGCAATGCGCCTTGCGTTGGTTTCGACAGTGGTATCATGAAAGCCGACCGTCCAGTAACAATGGCAAACTACTGGATGTAAATTGCCCAGACAAGCCACACAACAGCCACTGGCTGTTAGGGTTGGTTCTGCAACGTCCTGTAAAGGATACGCAACTAACTAACAGTATACACGCAATAATATTAAGATCAGACAACGTTCAGTTTGTTTCTGGGCAGACTTGGAGACCATACACATCACTGCTGTAATTTCCCAAGGTCCCTGCCTCCAATTACATGTTTTAAAAAAAGTGATTAGTTGATATTATTGCACGTAAGTAAGTGTTGCCAACTTTTAATAAACATCGGAAAGAGACAGAAATTGTGTGTGTGTGTGTTGTGTGTGTGTGTTGTGTGTGTGTGTGTTTTTTTTAAAAGGGGGAGAAAAAAAAAGGAAAAAAGGGGGGGGGGGAGTGGACACGTCAAAAGTAGAAAAAAAAACTGAGACCTGGCCAGAGGTCACTTGGGACTTTAAAAAGATGAATCAGGCTGTTTTCTTCAGACATCGGCAACTGGGTCGCCCACTGGCTCGCCGGTAGACGACTTCATGTTTATCCATACATGTATGTGTGTGTGTTTTCTGTTTGTGCATTTATGTCTATCTATGTGTTATATTTTTGTATATGTATGTAGATGCGTGTGTGTATGTATCACGTATGAGTTCGAATGTATAAGAACCTAAGAGTATGTACACGTGTGTGTGATTGTGTACGATTGTGTACACATGATGTGTGTATGCATTATTCTATAATTTATATTTCTTCATTATTTCCTTAACATGCATTATTGATAACAGGTATTGGTACTCTGAAAAATGAGTGCTTAGAAGGGCCGAATGTCAGACAGGCCTGCGTGCCCAATTTGTAACCCTTTTAATAATAAAGTTTGTTCGTTCGTTCGGTCGGTCTGTCTATCTATCGGTCTGTCTATCTGTTTGTCCGTCTGTCCGTGCACGAATGTGTCTCCATGCATGCCTGTATGAATACCTATATGCCTGTATGAATACCTATATGCCTGTATGAATACCTATATGCCTGTATGAATACCTATATGCCTGTATGAATACCTATATGCCTGTATGAATACCTATATGCATGTTTGTATTAGGTATGTATGCATGTTTGTATTAGGCATGTATGCATGTTTGTATTAGGCATGTATGCATGTTTGTATTAGGCATGTATGCATGTTTGTATTAGGCATGTATGCATGTTTGTATTAGGCATGTATGCATGTTTGTATTAGGCATGTATGCATGTTTGTATTAGGCATGTATGCATGTTTGTATTAGGCATGTATGCATGTTTGTATTAGGCATGTATGCATGTTTGTATTAGGCATGTATGCATGTTTGTATTAGGCATGTATGCATGTTTGTATTAGGCATGTATGCATGTTTGTATTAGGCATGTATGCATGTTTGTATTAGGCATGTATGTATGTGTGTATGTACGTACGTACGTACGTACGTATGTACGTACGTACGTATGTATGTACGTACGTACGTATGTATGTATGTATGTATGTATGTATGTATGTATGTATGTATGTATGTATGTATGTATGTATGTATGTATGTATGTATGTATGTATGTATGTATGTATGTATGTATGTATGTATGTATGTATGTATGTATGTATGTATGTATGTATGTATGTACGTATGTACGTACGTATGTACGTATGTACGTACGTATGTACGTATGTACGTATGTATGTACGTATGTACGTATGTATGTACGTATGTACGTATGTATGTATGTACGTACGTACGTACGTACGTATGTATGTATGTACGTACGTATGTACGTACGTACGTACGTATGTATGTACGTACGTACGTATGTATGTATGTACGTACGTACGTATGTATGTATGTACGTACGTACGTATGTATGTATGTACGTACGTATGTATGTATGTATGGACGTACGTATG
>CAJHNH020002757.1:587602-792335 GCA_905116865.2 Candidula unifasciata
AGGGCCCCCGGGGACACCCTAACATGTCTCTCAGCCAGCTCTGGACCATCACCTGGTGACACCCTAACATGTCTCTCAGCCAGCTCTGGACCATCACCTGGTGACACCCTAACATGTCTCTCGCCCCTCGGACCATCACCCGGTGACCCCTAACATGTCTCTCGCCGCCCGGACCACACCTGTGAACCCAAAATTCTCCACCAGTCTAGACCAACTTGATACACCCTAAAAAAGTCTCTCACCAGCTCTGACATCCCTGGTGACAAACCCTAAAATGTCTCTCATCCACCCTGGACCCTCACCCGGTGACACCCTAACGTCTTCGCCACTCGGGTTTTGGCTTTAGGACCCCATAAAATTTACCCCCCCCCCCCCCCCCCTCCACTGCAGTTTTTTTTTGGTAAAAGTTTTATGCAT
Organism: Candidula unifasciata; assembly: GCA_905116865.2. Classification (NCBI taxonomy): domain Eukaryota; kingdom Metazoa; phylum Mollusca; class Gastropoda; order Stylommatophora; family Geomitridae; genus Candidula; species Candidula unifasciata. The sequence goes on from CAJHNH020002757.1 coordinate 588,020, forward strand.
GATTATATCATTTATGTGATTTTGCAAACACGTTCGTTGTAATTTCTTCGACTAAAAATGACGTTCAATTATCCACATATTTAAAAGGCATATATATTTTAAAGTTTTTATAAGATTAGCTTGTGTAATTTTTACGTAGGGCCTCGGGTTTAATCACTCAAAACCTCATCAATCTAAATCTCCCCCTCTCAACAAAAAAATTTTTAGTATGTCCTGAAAACCCCCTTCGTTGTCCTGAACACCCCCTTCATATGTCCCCGACCCCCCTTTTTATGTCCTGAACACCCCCTTCAGTATGTCCTGAACACCCCCTTCAGTATGTCCTGAACACCCCTTCAGTATGTCCTGAACACCCCCTTCAGTATGTCCTGAAAAACCCCCTTCAGTATGTCCTGAACACCCCTTCAGTATGTCCTGAACACCCCCTTCAGTATGTCCTGAACACCCCCTTCAGTATTCTTAAAACCCCCTTTAGTATATCCCCCAAAAAAAACCCCCTTCAGTTGTCCCCCAACACCCCTTCATAGCCTAAAACCCCCCTTCGATGTCCTAAAACCCCCTTCAGTATGTCCTGAACACCCCCTTCAGTATGTCCTGAACACCCCCTTCAGTATGTCCTGAACAAACCCTTCAGTACGTCTTGCACACCCCCGGGTTTTCCCCGGACTTGGGAAAAGGGAAAAGGAAAACTATGTATTTAGCCCGGGTTGCCGATGGAAAGGAGCAGGCGGGACATCGCTCAGAATCTCACCCTTTAGTTTAAAGGGTCTGGGCGGGACCTGAATTCTGTCCAAAATCCGTTCAAATCATTTTTCTATCAGAGGATCCACAACCAACAATGCCAAAGAATTCTGATATATTAACGCCCCATGTCATGTGATTACAGGGAAACCCAAATTTAAAAATATTTCCCAAAAAAAAGTTTACAGACTGTTTATAAAAAAAATTAAAGCAACAATTCCTGAAACAGTACATTAAAAATTTCAAAAAGTTTTTGCGACGGGAACAACATCACAAGTGTGCGTTCGCTTAGTTTCCCCGACATACATCCCCAAAGTCTTTTTGCCGCCACCACAGCAAGAAATGTGACTATCTTATCTGTTTTTGTTTACAAATGAACAGAAAAGTAGAAACTATGTAGTAATGATTACCATGTCATGCTGTAACATCCACTTGCCATTGTCAACCTAAATCCAAATGACATTAGTAAATGGCTACTGCGAAATGGGCTATAGTTTCTCTGTGTACAGCCCAATCATGATGACATATGTTACATTGTTTGTGTGATTGAGCAAAACAATTTCTAAATAAAAATGATTCCATCACTGTCATAAGTAGACAGTACATGAAATAATTAAGATTCAAGTACCTCTGTGTTTCTTTCATTGTTGAGTTCAGACCCAGCTACATCAAGAATTACACGAGACTGACAGGGAGAATAGATTCTGTCACAAACACTCTAATTATTCTCCCACCTGACACATGCCTTCTGTATTGGTTGCCTTCTGTACAGACCCAACTGGCACTGGATAAGTGAAATCACTATCAGGCTGTCCCCCTTTACTCCCCAGAACACTTGCTGGCAATGACTTTAGGCTGGGAGGATATAGGAGACCAGAGCCAATTTTAATCTTGGTGGAGATTTGAACACACGATTACCAAGACAGCAAGCAAACCACTGTGTTGCAATTTCCAGGTCTCTCTCTCACACACACATCAAGGAAAAACAAACTTTGTCTACCCTACTCTCTAGCTCATATTTCATCTGCAATGTCTAAAAGCAGACTTCCACACAGGGTTCATAGCCAAATTTACCAATCAATTTCAAGGCTTTTCAAGGTCTTTTTCAAGGTCTCCTTAGTTTTTTTCAAGGTTGTCACTCGGTGAATAACCAATACAAGATTTTTTGCCATTGTTCAAGGGTGTACTGAGCACACAAAGTACTTCATTTGTGGCCACATTGGGTTTGTATACCAGCACGAGATATCATCATCATGTAGCATTTCCTTTGTCCTGACAAAAAAACTCTCGTCTCTGATCAGGCAGCTCTCCCCGCCTCATGTACGTTTTTTATACTCAAGGAGTCACCTTATATCCTGTGCCCATCTTCGTGTTGGTCGGCCCCTGAGCTTGATATAGTGTTTGAAATTTTTTGTTTAGGGCTTGGTGGTAGAGGGCAGCAAACTGAAGTCCTTTCTGTTCTGGACCTGGTACCTGAGAGGGTTAGGGGAGAGAGAGAGAGTCATGAAGAGAGAGGAAGACACATGCTGAGGTAGGCTGGGAGAGACAGTGTAAAGATGGACAGATGAAGGTAGAGAAAGAAGAAAAGAAGTCTGGAGAAGGAGGAACAAAATGAGAGGGAGGGATGGAGACACATGATGAGGAAAAGTGGGAAGGGACAGCGAAAGACAGAGATTGGAGACAAATACAGAAAGAGGGAATGCAGATACAGAGCTGGCAGATAAAAGAGAAGGAAAAGGGAACGAAACAGAGATATGGAAGGAGGAAAATATGACAAAGTAGTTGAAAAGAAGGGAGACAGAGGAGAGAGAGAACGGACAGGGTGAGAAGCAGATGCAAGCAGAGAGAGATGTAGACATAAAGGATAGAGAGACAAAGGGACAGCACAGAGAGGCAAGCAGACAGAGGGAGAGAACCAAAGAACGAGAAAATAAGGCAGAGCAGAGTGGAGGTAATGGGAGGGGAGGTGTACAAAGAGGAAGTGCTGAAGGGAGGCAAACAGACATAAAGCAAGAGAGAGAGAGAGGAGGTGGGTAAGGAAGGCAGTGACAAACACAGATTAAGAGAGTGGGGCAGGAAGGGAGGGACAAGATACCTCAAAGAAAAAAAACAGCCACCCACTCCCCCACCCCCCACACAATTTCAGAGAGTGTAATGGACACAACCACTAGAAATAAAAGATAGTATAGGGCAAAAAAATTACGTAGAACCAGGTAAAAAAAAAGGGGGGGGGGAGAATGAAAGAGTGGAGCGGCATAAGGAAATCTAGAGAAAATGAAAAGACAGGATGGAGAGGAGACACAGAAGAGATGGTGACAGGAGAAAGGGCAAGGAAAGTGCAAGAGAGAAGAATGGAGAGGGAGTAAAGGAGAAGGTAGTAGAGATCAAAGGAAAGAAAAGGTCTGATAGAAGAAATGTAAGACACGGTTGTGGGGGTGGGGTGGGGGGGTTGTAAAGAACAATGAGTGCCTAAAAATAGAATGAGGTACCCTCTCCCAATGTGAATGTGGCCGTGGTCGCCAAAACAGACAACAGTGCCTAACCCCTACTGCCCCTTGCTTGTCCCTATCTGTGTGTGACAACAATCATTCAATTTCTTACACTTAAGGCTGGTGGCCTTAGAGCCAAGGTCATTTTATAAAGAAAAAAAAGTCCAGGGGATCCCAACCCCACTGGTGGAAAATAGAGAAGTTTACCCACACACATAAATAGGTCAGACAGCATAAATAGGTCAGGGCAGCAGTGGACTTCGTTTTATTTCTGGTTTTCCCAATTACAGAAAGGAGGGGAGAGAGGAGGTGGTTGAAAGTGTGTAAAGGCTGAGGTGGTAAGGGTGAGACAGAGGAGGTGAGAGAATAAAAGTTTAAGAAAATAAAGTGGGAATGAGACAGGGAGAGAAAGAAGGGAGTAAGGAAATAAGGATGAGATATAGAGGAAGAAGTAGCAGGAAGGGGTTCATTCCCTCCCCCTAGTGTCATCAATGTGGGAGGAGAAAAGGGGCGGGGGTGTGACGGCAAATGTGTTTTTAAAAGTACAACATATATTTAATGTGTGGGAGTGGGGGAATGGTGGACATGAAATGTTCTGCACTAGGCAACACAAATAACCTTATACACCAACTGAAGGTATGGAGAGAGAGAGAGAGAGGAGAGAGAGAGAGAGAGAGAAGAAAGAGAGAGAGAGGAGAGAGAGAAAAGAGAAGGGAGGGAGTGAGGAAGAGCGGCAAATACAAAGAGAGAGAGGAAAGCAGTGACCACGACGGTCAGAGGAGTGAGGAACAGGTAGGACAAAATTTGAGGGGGCGGAAGGGAGATGGACAGAGTTAAAGGCCCGCTAAGAAAACAAACACATCAAAAGACAAATTATCCCACCTTGTTCACACAGAAGCCCCCCCCCCCCCAATACAACTTCCTGTGTACTTGAGTTGCTAGGAAGAGTTATGGAGCCACACATTTATTAAACATTTAAACAAGAAATAAATAGGAAAAAGGGGGAGGGGGACAGGAAATGAGAGAGTAAAAGGAAAGATAGAGAGAAAGAGATAGAAGATGGAAGATCAGAAGTGAGGGTTGGAGACCATGCAGGAGACTGGGAAGGAAGGAGCAATAGTACGAAGAGTGAAAGAGGAGGAAGAGAGAGGAGGAGGTTTGAGACAACAGAAGCGGGGAATCTCGGGAATTACAATACTGATCGCCAAACACACTGTAAAGGATAAATCCAGGCCACCAAAATAGAACTGGGAAATCCGGTGTGCAGTCACTTTGCTTAGCCCCCACCACGGCGACTCTATTTATAAATAACACTGACCAAGCCCCACCATCTCCCATATGTAATCCTTTCTAGGAAAACCACGGCCATAAACGATTTTAATATTGTTCATTCTGCTGGACTCGCTAGAAACAAAGGCTACACACACGCGCGAGTACGGAAGCTGCTACTTCCCCGCCCCATGCCACACCGCTGCTGTCTGCATGTTTTCATGATCTGCACCAAAGCCCGCCCCTCCCCTGGCCCTTTAACAGCCATTTCGGCTGAAAATACCCAATAATCAGCTGCTCTCACACCTGAAACGACCATCAACGAAAGTAGACCAAAAACTAGCCCAATTGGCCAAAAAAGACTAAATGGCTCCCCCAAAATTGCCTGTGCTGAAAAACACAGGATTTCTGACGATTTCAGTTTGCCGCGGTCAAAATTCACGTGGGTTTTAAATGTCTTTTAAGCGGAAATCCCAGTTTATAAGGTCAGAAAAAAAATCCGCGGTTTTCCCGATTATTCCCGTCCCACTACGAACCCTGTCCACAATTAAAAATTCTAGCCAGACAACTGAGTGATTTAGCCAGACAGCTGAGTGATTTAGCCAGAGAACTGACAAAAATCTAGCCAGACAGCTGAGTGATTTAGCCAGAGAACTGACAAAAATCTAGCTAGACAACTGAGACTTTTATAGACAGTTGACAGCTAGCTGGCTGGGAATTCTAAATGGCTGGCTGAAAGTTCTGGTCAGATGGCCAAGAATTATATCTATGTGACTTTAGTAAATTCCATAATTTATCCCCCTAAATATGGCTTATAAATTGTGTTTCCGTTAGTTTACATGTCACTTCAGAAGTTAATGAAACAATCGTAAAAAAATAGCATTTGGTGATCCAATCACAACAGATAAAGTATTCTTGCTCCAGCCAATCACAACAGATAAAGTATTCTTGTTCCAGCCAATCACAACAGATAAAGTATTCTTGCTCCAGCCAATCACAACAGATAAAGTATTCTTGTTCCAGCCAATCAAGTTCCCTGCTTGCACACAAAGACAAACAGCAGCACAGAATCTTGTCCCAACAAATCAAAGTGACTTGAATACATCAGCAAAACTGTAAAACAAAAAACAAAACAAGAATGTTTTACTGAACTGACGCAATCAATAATAAAACAAAAGTGAATGATATGACAATATTGTGTTGATTTTTGTTGATGTCCCACCAAGTTAAGTGAAAAATGAATCGATCAGAGAAGAGGACAAATCTAGAGCAAGTTAACCAATTAAGTGCTTTAAGGTGCTTTCAACACCCTCCGTACTGTGTCCTCAATGTGCTCTCATACAGCACGTAACCTGGAACCTTGTGTGTCTCTTGCACACTTGTCCTGCATCTCTCTCTCTCACTCTAACACATAATTAAACAGGCAACTGTGGCTTTTATGTGTCCTTCACTGGCCTAGCCTGATTCCACACATAAGTGTTTGCTTCAATCATTGCAACACTTGAGTGCTTGGTCTCTTCTCCAGCCAACATATGCTTCCTATGGGTTCCATGTTTTCCTCAAGTTCAAAGTTGGGAGAATTGACTTCACTGCACTGGGTTTTATCCCACATGGCTCGGTCACTCCTTGTAAAACTGCAAGCCGCCTGCATAAATAACAAACTCTGCAGCTCCCGTGATGATCCCCAGGAATCTTCACCAAAACTGTACTCATGAACTGAACGACACATCCATGGAACAAATCCATGCCCCCCCTCCCCCCCCCCAATAGCTTGCTACTTTGTCATGGAGACCCCCCCCCCTCCCCCAAATAGCTTGCTTCTTTGTCATAGAGAACTCCCTGCCCAAATAGCTTGCTACTTTGTCATGGAGACCCCTCCCCCAATAGCTTGCTACTTTGTCATGGAGAACCCCCTGCCCAAATAGCTTGCTACTTTGTCATGGAGACCCCTCCCCCAATAGCTTGCTACTTTGTCATGGAGAACCCCCTGCCCAAATAGCTTGCTACTTTGTCATGGAGACCACCCCCCCCCCCTCCCCAAATAGCTTGCTACTTTGTCATGGAGACCCCCCCCCCTCCAATAGCTTGCTACTTTGTCATTCAGACACCCCCCCCCCCCCCAATAGCTTGCTGCTTTGTCATGGAGACCCCTCCAAGAAGTCTAGGCAACAAATCCATGCCCCCCCCCCCCCCCTGCTACTTTGCCATGGAGACCCCTCCAAGAAGTCTAGGCAACAAATACACTAACCCAGGACAGGAGGAAGCAAACTGTGTGGAGATCCACATCGCCAGTGCCGTATTTCAGTTCTGACCTGAGTTTTATTGGCTCTACTTCCTTTCACTGGCTGAAACAATCAGTCTGCATGCTGACCTAGTTATGTGACCTGATACCAACAAGTTGTAGCTGCACAGTTATGTGTGAAGGCGTGTGTTTATGTGTGTTTATATACGTATGTGGGTGTGATATATAGGAGTGTTTTAAGTGTGATAAGCACAAGGGATAACTACGTATCTGTACGCATGTGCATTATTATCTTTGTTTATGAGTGCGGGTGTATATGTGGAGGTGTGAATGTTTATCTCACAGTGATATGTACATATGCACCTCTATGTATGTATGTATGTATGTATGAGTGTGTTTTTAGTGTGTATGTATGGATTGTGGGTGTGTAAGTCCATGTGTGTGTATTTCAGTGTATGGTATTTGCCATCCACTCTTATACTTGTTTACCCGACACTCACACAATGTATTCTGCTGTGTGAGCAAAACATGCCTTGTAGATACACAAATACAACTGATGTATGCAAGATCAGCATCTGAAAGGGCCGAATCTAAGACGGACCTGCATGCCCAATTTGTGACCCTTGAAAAATAAAGTTTTGTTCGTACCTTCCACCTGTTTCCGCACTCATTACAATAGACAAACGTGGTCATCGGTTCATCAGCACTTCTGGTTTGCACCTGTGGGGAACAAACACACACACACAACCATTAGGCATAACATTTTTCATATTAACCTAAAGAACAGACAACTATAGCATTTCAAATACCAACCTAATGAAGAGTCAAGTATAACATCTTTCATATTAACCTAAAGAACAGCCAACTATATCATTTTACACATCAACCTAATGACAAGTCAAGTATAACATTTTACACACTAATATAATGAAAAGTCAAGTATAACATTTTACACACTAACCTAATGAAAAGTCAAGTATAACATTTTACACACTAACCTAATGAAAAGTCAAGTATAACATTTTACACACTAACCTAATGAAAAGTCAAGTATAACATTTTACACACTAACCTAATGAAAAGTCAAGTATAACATTTTACACACTAACCTAATGAAAAGTCAAGTATAACATTTTACACACTAACCTACTGAGGAGTCAAGTGTGACATTTTACAAACTAACCTATCACAGAGTCAAGTATAACATTTTGGCTCTACTGGCAAATTTGGCCGGTAAGCTGGACTGCTTCGGCCGGCTTAGCGGGAGTTATGTCCCTTCGCATCCCTTAGCCAAACTCAAAACAAGTCGCGGAAAAAGTCACGAATCAAATGACATACTTACCTATCATCATCCGGGTGCATGTAGGGCTGCGTAGGGTGGCGTCTAGGGTTACCTATCATCATACGGTTGCGCGTAGGGCTGCGTAGGGTGTCTATCATCATCATCATCATACGGTTGCGTAGGGTTTGGGTTAGCGGTACGGTTAGGGGTAGGGTTATGATTAGGGTTAGGGGTAGGGGGAGATTTAGGGGGTAGGGTTAGGGTTAGGGGTAGAGTTAGGGTTAGATGATGTTAAAATATTCAGGTAGGAGGTGGAAATACTGACCAACAATCTGATGCTTGTGGGAGTGGCGCCACTGGAAGTGTGCCAAATATGACGGCAATAGCGCGCGGTGGCTGGTGCCCCAATCGGTGGCGAATTATCCGTGTCAGCAGCATCCACCGTCCGTCGACTGTTTGCGCGTGCATGCGACTGAGCGCGATTGTAGGGAACTATGGCGTCACAATTGTCACATCTAACGCTACACCTAACCCTAAACCCTAACCCTACCCCTCATCTATCTTACACAAACAACCAACCCTACACGCAATAAGCAGCCCTACACGCAACCGTAGGACGATGATAGACACCCTACACGCACCCGGATGATGATAGGTAAGTATGCCGTTTGATTCGTGACTTTTTCCGCGACTTGTTTTGAGTTTGGCCAAGGGACATAACTCCCACGAAGCCCCGCTAAGCTGGCCAAAGCAGTCCAGCTTACCGGCCAAATTTGCCAGTAGAGCCAACATTTTACATAATAACTCACTGAGGAGTCAAGTATAAAATTGTACATACTAACCTATTGAGAAGATTACAAGAATGACAGATCGGTTCAGTTTCAGTATACATTTCATGCTAGTTTCAGATATATGTGCATAGTTTTAATTTGTTAAAATCTGGTATTAATTTTCCACTTACCCAATTTTTTACAGAAATAAAAAAATAAAAAAGGGATAATCAGTAAAAAGCATACAAAAGAGAAAATTAAATAATTTGGACCTAAAAAACAAACACCCACTCCCACTGTGACCCTTATCATCAAGTGAGTGCTAAATCAAATTATGACACCATGACTAAAAAGCCATTCCCCCCCCCCCTCCCCCCACAATACTAAACACACACTGACCCTCCTTAACAATGCTGTGAATAAGGTTTGTCAGGGACTGGCCAATGCAGAACAGTTGATAGACAGGCTGTCAGAGGATTTGTAACAGAGTTTGGAAAAAACATTTCTCAAACAAGAGACATCAGAAGGCCACAAGAGAAGAATAATTTCTAGATAAACGCAATATCCTTTCAAGGAGTGAAAGGGTCAATTCAAGGGCCCGTGGCGGACACATCCGATTTCAGCTAACTCTTAACTAGCTGCCTTTCCCAACATGCTTGTCAGGGGCAGGGGGTCCATTTATTTGTCCCCCATAAACTGGGATCCTGGAACCCAGACCCTGCTAATGTTACTAGACGATTCTTGCTTGAGGAATTTTCACCACACTGCCTCACAAAAATATGTCGGGGGGTGGGGGGGGAATCACCAAAAATACTGAATAAATAGTCAAATAATATCAGTGGCTCTGGAAAAAATATTTATATATTTTAAAAAAGAGATGGTGTTTCAATGCTGACTTTTCATTTATGGTTTATTTTTTAAAATATGCAAAAGTGGGAGAATTAGTAACAAAATAAAGCAAAATATAACATCAGAAATTAACTGGAAGTCTATAACTATAATCACAGTCAAGTGTAAGTTCATGAAACTATCTAACTAGAACATAATCACAGTCAAGTGTAAGTTCAACTACCTATAACATAATCACATAATCACCTCAGTCAAGTGTAAGTTCAACTATCTATAACATAATCACAGTCAAGTGTAAGTTCAACTATCTATAACATAATCACAGTCAAGTGTAAGTTTCAACATAATCACAGTCAAGTGTAAGTTCAACTATCTATAACATAATCACAGTCAAGTGTAAGTTCAACTATCTATAACATAATCACAGTCAAGTGTAAGTTCAACTATCTATAACATAATCACAGTCAAGTGTAAGTTCAACTATCTATAACATAATCACAGTCAAGTGTAAGTTCAACTATCTATAACATAATCACAGTCAAGTGTAAGTTCAACTTCAACTATCTATAAGTTCAACTAATCACAGTCAAGTGTAAGTTCAACTATCTATAACATAATCACAGTCAAGTGTAAGTTCAACTATCTATAACATAATCACAGTCAAGTGTAAGTAATCAGTCAAGTGTAAGTTCAACTACACAGTCTCAACTATCTATAACATAATCACAGTCAAGTGTAAGTTCAACTATCTATAACATAATCACAGTCAAGTGTAAGTTCAACTATCTATAACATAATCACAGTCAAGTGTAAGTTCAACTATCTATAACATAATCACAGTCAAGTGTAAGTTCAACTATCTATAACATAATCACAGTCAAGTGTAAGTTCAACTATCTATAACATAATCACAGTCAAGTGTAAGTTCAACTATCTATAACATAATCACAGTCAAGTGTAAGTTCAACTATCTATAACATAATCACAGTCAAGTGTAAGTTCAACTATCTATAACATAATCACAGTCAAGTGTAAGTTCAACTATCTATAACATAATCACAGTCAAGTGTAAGTTCAACTATCTATAACATAATCACAGTCAAGTGTAAGTTCAACTATCTATAACATAATCACAGTCAAGTGTAAGTTCAACTATCTATAACATAATCACAGTCAAGTGTAAGTTCAACTATCTATAACATAATCACAGTCAAGTGTAAGTTCAACTATCTATAACATAATCACAGTCAAGTGTTCAACTATCTATAACATAATCACAGTCAAGTGTAAGTTCAACTATCTATAACATAATCACAGTCAAGTGTAAGTTCAACTATCTATAACATAATCACAGTGAAACTATCTATAACATAATCACAGTCAAGTGTAAGTTCAACTATCTATAACATAATCACAGTCAAGTGTAAGTTCAACTATCTATAACATAATCACAGTCAAGTGTAAGTTCAACTATCTATAACATAATCAGTCAAGTGTAAGTTCAACTATCTATAACATAATCACAGTCTCAACTATCTATAACATAATCACAGTCAAGTGTAAGTTCAACTATCTATAACATAATCACAGTCAGTGTAAGTTCAACTATCTATAACATAATCACAGCTCAAGTGTAAGTTCAACTATCTATAACACACAGTGTATAAGTTCAACTATCTATAACATAATCACAGTCAAGTGTAAGTTCAACTATCTATAACATAATCACAGTCAAGTGTAAGTTCAACTCCATAACTAATCACACAAACTCCCCATAATCAAAAACTCAAAGTCAAGTGTAAGTTCAACTATTCTATATGTACTAATCACAGTTCCTAACTTTCCTAGTTTCAGCTATCTATCATAATCAGTCAAGTGTAAGTTCAACTATCTGGCAAACATAATCACCACAATCTAAGCGATCTATCTATAGCATGGATTTGTCCTGTGTAAGTTCAACTATCTATAACATAATCACAGTCAAGTGTAAGTTCTCTCTATAACATCCATCCATCTTTCAGTTCAGATAACATCACAGTCAAGTGTAAGTTCAACTATCTATAACATAATCACAGTCAAGTGTAAGTTCAACTATCTATAACATAATCACAGTCAAGTGTAAGTTCAACTAAGCACTATTATGTTCCAGCTATTATATACTACACAAAACAAAACAAATGAAATAAACAACAGGAATCATAGCTGCTGAAAGCAGGGCCGTGCTGTGGTATGATACTGACAGATGGCACTTTGAGGGTGGAAGAGGGCATAAGCAGCGAAATGAAAATACAATCTGAACTTTTGATCTGACAGCAAGAAGCTATAAGGGACGGCGTTTCAAAGACTTGCACTATACTGAGAAAATCTACCACACAGGACTTACTGAAAGAAACATAATTTTGATTTTCAAAATCTCAATCTTTGCATTTTAATGAGTGAAACTGTTAAAAAAAAAAAAATTTAATATCTTAAGGATCAACCATTCACCAGTTCTTCTGCATCTGAGTCACTGGCAATTTTTAGGTGTTATGGCTTCCACGTAAACTAATTTAAAAACTCACAAGTGGACAACTATGTTTTTCTTGTTTAAACAGTGTGTAACCTGTGCCCACTCTACTCTTGCTGTTACTATAAGAAATGTAAAGACCGACACATAGATGTGAAATGTTAGTCCCTAGCATGTGGTCAGCTAGTAGACCCCTTTTCTTCCCATTTTCTTTTCAAAGAAAATGCTGAAAATGCTAAGCCTGGTTTACGATTCCCTTTAAAGTGTGCAATCAACTTTATCGAACCTGATATTATTTAAATGTGTTAACCCCATAGCCGCACTGATCAGAAAATCATCAGTTCACTGGAAGTGATTTACATGGAACCAGTCCTGAGTGGCAACCACGGCAAGTGACTAACACTGAACAAGTCCTTAAGTGGCAACCACGGCAAGTGACTGACACTGAACAAGTCCTTAAATGGCTAATTGGCAACCACAGCAAGTGACTGACACTGAACAAGTCCTTAGGTGGCTAAGTGGCAACCACGGCAAGTGACTGACACTGAACAAGTCCTTAAATGGCTAAGTGGCAACCACGGCAAGTGACTGACACTGAACAAGTCCTTAGGTGCAAGTTCAGTAATCATGATGTGGGCCAAAATCTGTAAAATGCTAAACTACAGTAAAGCCATGACAGGGACAGCACACATAGACTGACATTGACAATTGTGGTTTGTGTTGTGAACAGCAGCTTTAAAAAATGACAAGTGGCCTCTTACACTGAACTGGCGGTGATTCTGCGTGGGTAACTACTGATATGCTGTAACTGCTGCTTTCAGCAATGATGAGCTGCAATTCTAGCGGCAGAATGTTTGTGCTGGCACTTCTGATGGCTGGCTGATTTCATTAATGCAAACGGGTGCTGTTGGCTGTACTTAGACTGCAGTCTGTTTTAATTATTTCACAAAGAAAAGCAATGGATGGGCATTTTATGTGGTTTTTGATGGCACAGGAGTGGAGAAACTTTGGAGGTGACGCTGAAACTGCAATTAACTAATTAACAGACTAACACAATCAACAATACCTCTGCTGTCATGGAGGCTATCTTCCGGGCAGAAATCAAGCCAATGAGTACGTTCTGTCGAAGCTGAGGATTTCTAGAGTCCTTCAAGTTGGCCACTCGGCTTCTCACCCGATTTTTGTATTTCATGTCTGTGTTGCCAAATTCCTCAAAGATAGCTGTATTGGTTAAGTTATAACAGATGAGTTCAATTCTATGACTTTATAACAAAACAGCTTCAGGCAAAAGCATGAAATGACTTCACAAAGAGTTAATTAGCAAAAGCATATGTTATGGGGTTTTCACAAAACCAGCTGAAAAACAAGAAGCAATCTGAATGCCATATGGCCAATCAAATTGGAACCAAGCATTATATACCCCTTCAAAGTTCACCCAGCGTTAACTGGGTCAAATCTCTATCAAGTCAGCGTTAACTGGGTCGAATCTCTATCAAGTCAGCGTTAACTGGGTCAAATCTCTATAAAGTCAGCGTTAACTGGGTCAAATCTCTATCAAGTCAGCGTTAACTGGGTCAAATCTCTATCAAGTCAGCGTTAACTGGGTCGAATCTATGAAGTCAGATTTTTTTCTTAAAGCTTGCATCACCTCCCAGCTTGATCCAATCTGGAAATGCTAGGGAAAAGAAAGGTAGCCAGTGTGTTACTGATCACAGTAACTATCAAGTGCTGACTACTCTAGACAAATAGGCAGCTAGCACCTTATACTCAAGTTTGTCTGTGCTCCCGACAGGCAACTAGCCATCGATTCTGTAGAGAAACCAAGTGATATGGGATAACCTGGGACAAAGAAGTTGTCCCTCATTATGTCACACCCAGTGTGGGTTCCGGGGCACCAGTGTGGGAAAAACTAAAGAAACTACAGACCTACTGTCCCCATAACAGGCATATCGTGACAGTTTATTAATTGGGGGTGGGGTATGTGTGTGTGTCCCCTTGAAGTCTAAATGCATCTAACTGAGAGGCAAGGAACCAAGAGTCTGCATGCAAATAAGCAAGATGTGTAAAACAAATGTGCATGCAACTCTCAAATTCTGGAACAAGACTAAACTCTAGAGGTGGGAAATAAGAAGAACTTTCCGCCAGAATTCACAGCTGCTCAGCCAAAGAAAAGAAAAAAGCATTTTCCACAAAGGCAACTTTTCTTGTTCAGGTGCACAAAGAAATCATATTCTGGTAGTTAAATAGAATATATTGAATTAAAATTGCTGTTCATACTTTGGGGTCCATAATAAAAATTTTCAAAACTCGTCTGAAAGAATTAGCCGTAGTGGATGTAAATGTGGCTGAAAACTGCTTGCCTGACAATGTCTGTAGATTATGAGAAGCAGTGCTGTCAGTGTTGTGAACCTGTAAGCTTATCAAGTGAGGCATACACAAAAATACATAAACAGATACAAGTGATGTGCATAAACACCTGACAGAACTTGACTCAACAATATGGACACATACAGACACATTAAACACTTGACAGAACTCGACTCAACAATATGCACACATACAGACACATTAAACACCTGACAGAACTCGACTCAACAATATGCACACATACAATCACATGTACAAAGACATACCATCTTCAATTGAAGCTGCCAGCTCGTCAGGATCATGGGTTCCCTCTGGTATTTCTGGAATAAATATGCAGACGTCAAAGATCTTAAATACAGACCAGATACTTGACAACATGTGACGTGCCAACAGGCGCAGGCGTTCATATTTCACTATCTCACATGATCATGAGAATCAGGGATCAAGTCAATGTTCTTGTCTAGCCTCATCCGTACGACCAACCTATCTAGGTATTTATCTTTTTGCCTTCCTCTGGCTTTTTCCCTCATCAATCTTATCAGTAGGCTACCAAGTCATAACATGTCCTAAACACAATGTTCACATCGATCGAATCATTTCACTGGTTTTCATCTGCCCCGAGGAGGGCTGCCTCCTCTGTCAATTTCTATCAGTCAATGAAATCTTTTCCACTGTTCACAACACACAGACAAAATCACGGCTGCCAGTAATTTGTCTGCTTATTGTCCAAGTGCAGGCAAAAGCTGTATTTAACAACATTAAAATTGTCTGTATGTACCACATTTCTGTGAATAAGTGTTAAATCACTTTTCAGTGTGAATGTCAGAAACCAGTGACATTTTATGCCGAACCGGTCCTCGGGTTTGGCAGGAATCTTAGAATGTCAGTGAAAAAATTCAGAAGGCTTGCAACAGCGGAGATACAGTTTATACAATTTAAAAAAAAATGGAAAATGTTGATACTACCTTGTATAGTCAGAGTACTGAGCATGGCTTGCCCCCCAAAAAAGGCTTAAGAAAGCAGAATATTATATACAACTGGTAGAAGAGAAAAGCTATGGTATTTAGTGATGTAATGGCATAAAAGGCAATGCTTAATACAGTAATGACTGGCAAGTTTAATGGAAGAAGAGATACAGGCAGAGAGAGAGATAGAGACAGACATGATGTCAGAGTGTCTGAGACAGGGGCATGGATGCAGGACACCTACGACTAAGATTTGTGGACAGACAGGAACACCCACAGAAGCTGACCAGACACATGATGATGATGATGAGCCTCACCGCTACACTTCAGTGCTGCAGACATCAGCTCCCTGCATTTAATGCGGACAGCGTCTGTTGTATTGTGAGGCTTGTTGGAACCCTCTTGCTTGTCCGTGTCACTCCTGCCTTCGTCTGCGCCATCATTTGATGTCTCATCCATTCTCTGACTGCTGGAGTCACCAGATGACCGTGACGTAGACCGACTCAGACCACCTGGGCTATCTGTTAAGACATCAATCAAGTCCAAACTACAGACCACATAAACTCACAGCTCAATACAAAATGTGCTCATTCATTACTTTTGACTATTTCATTAGCACCATCCTGTCAGGACACTGATCAAGAAGAAATTCTACAAATCTTCTTTTTTTCACGACTGTAAGCTCCAGTGGAAATGTCCTGACTGTTTCGTCCATATGGACACTGGCTTTGTGCCAGGGCCTGTGATTTGTGTTTACAACCGTTTTACTGCTGATCTGGTTGCAGTTGGTTGTACCTTGCCGCTCGGGCAGATGCACTCTGACTTCAAAGGAAGCCCCCAGTAAGATGACTCTTATTGAAGAGGCAGTGGGTCTATTCTTGATTTCCCTACATTAGGGCCCTGGAACTCACATGGAGAACTCTACAGATCACATGAATATACAGAACAACAGACAATGGCCTGAAAGTTTTATTTCTCTACTTCTGACCGTTTTATTAACACAATTATGACATCTGTGACCACTATGTCACATGTCCATAATCCTCATAAAGACTGAGTATTTAACTCACAAGTCTGATACAATGATGCCCCAATGTGCATCTATACATACAGTGGAGATGTCAAAGAGACTTTCCTTTGACCTGGTACCGCAGTTTCATCTCCACTGTGACTCTTTCACCTTCTTTGCCAGAACTGTTCTGCCTTCTAGCACTAGGTGCTGAAGTCATATTGGGTGCTTGGTATGTGCTATGTAGCCAATGCCTTATTTCTGCTGTTTCAAAGTTACTGGTTACCTTTGTTGTTAGTGTCCATGTTTGGCAATGGTAACAAAATGCTGATTAAAATATTTTTTATATTGAATAGTGCTCTTCTGATGTCGATGGTCTCCTTCACCCCTTCAATGATCTCCTTCACCTCTTCAGTGATCTCCTTCAACTCTTTAATGATCTCCTTCAACTCTTCAGTGATCTCCTTCACCTCTTCAGTGATCTCCTTCACTTCTTCAATGATCTCCTTCACCTCTTCAGTGATCTCCTTCAACTCTTCAATGATCTCCTTCACCTCTTCAGTGATCTCCTTCACCTCTTCAATGATCTCCTTCACCTCTACAATGGTCTCCTTCACCTCTTCAGTGGTCTCCTTCACCTCTTCAGTGGTCTCCTTCAACTCTTCAGTGATCTCCTTCACCTCTTCAGTGATCTCCTTCACCTCTTCAGTGGTCTCCTTCAACTCTTCAGTGGTCTCCTTCAACTCTTCAGTGCTCTCCTTCAACTCTTCAGTGCTCTCCTTCAACTCTTCAGTGGTCTCCTTCAACTCTTCAGTGGTCTCCTTCAACTCTTCAATGGTCTCCTTCAACTCTTCAATGGTCTCCTTCAACTCTTCACTGATCTCCTTCAACTCTTCAGTGATCACCTTCAACTCTTCAGTGATCACCTTCAACTCTTCAGTGATCTCCTTCAACTCTTCAGTGATCTCCTTCAACTTTTCAGTGATCTCCTTCAACTCTTCAGTGATCTCCTTCTTCAGTGGTCTCCTTCAACTCTTCAGTGATCTCCTTCTTCAGTGGTCTCCTTCAACTCTTCAGTGATCTCCTTCTTCAGTGGTCTCCTTCAACTTTTCAGTGATCTCCTTCAACTCTTCAGTAATCTCCTTCTTCAGTGGTCTCCTTCAACTCTTCAGTGATCTCCTTCAACTCTTCAGTGATCTCCTTCAACTTTTCAGTGATCTCCTTCAACTCTTCAGTAATCTCCTTCTTCAGTGGTCTCCTTCACCTCTTCAATGTAAGTCAGTTGGGTTTGCATGATGAGTATTGGAAAAGAAACAGCTGCACACAGAGGGTGAATTAGGTCTGGACCAGTGGCAGCAGTGCAGTCTCTCTATATTAGGAGGACAAAGTATTTAGTACAGGATGTTTGGCTCGGAGCATTCATGAACAGTTACACATGAGAGGTTCAGTATTCCCCATGGTTTTCTCAACCACACTCAAATTATTAAGGACAATAAAGAACATATGTAACATT
Organism: Candidula unifasciata; assembly: GCA_905116865.2. Taxonomy (NCBI): domain Eukaryota; kingdom Metazoa; phylum Mollusca; class Gastropoda; order Stylommatophora; family Geomitridae; genus Candidula; species Candidula unifasciata. The sequence goes on from CAJHNH020002757.1 coordinate 606,022, forward strand.
TACAACCAAGGTATACTTTCACAAACACAAGAAAATATCCCAAATCCTGGCCTTTCATAGTCCAGTACAGAAGAATTGTGTTATCCTTTCATAGTAATAAACACACACTCAAATGCAGAATATATTTTTCATATGGTACAGTGAGAATTTGGGCTGCTACATCATTTTCTCGGTTTTGGGTTAAAGTTCCTCAAGCCTCTCTCTAAAGATTGTGCAAGCTGAAACTCAGCACACTACACAATCACAACAGTTCTTGCAAGGATCCTAATGTAAGCATACCAGAATCGCATATGCCAAAACATGTGGGTTGCTTTTTGACATTTTGAAACTGAGCATGTGCAATAGCTTGTTATCGATCCAGTGGCACATGAGCTTTCGCCCTCTGGCCCAATGCCATGTAGTGGAATTTGCGTGCTTTCACAAGCTGTTCTTTTCCTCCGTACAAGGTGTTCCTCTTGTCTGGTCTCAGAGGGAGTAGCATTCTTCTAGTCTCGCTGAGTTTTGGGCACTCAAAGAGATGGTGTTCAACAGTTTCGTAGGGGTAGTTACATAGCTGGCACTCTGGGGAGTGTTGTGGCTGTATTCTGTTTAGATGTCCATTGAGTGGAGTATGTGTTCTGAGTCTGAAGATGGTGGCCTGGTCCCTTCTTGTTAGATGGGTAATGCTGTCATTAGGATCAGGGCCAGCCATATGTCTATAAACCTCTCTTCCAGTGTCTCCCATGGCCCATCTGTTCAGCCAAGTCTCTTTGCTTATAGCTCTTATAAGCGCTTTTGCTGTCTGTAGGGTTCTCGCTGAAGGTGGTTGCTCTTGTGTTGCTCCTTTCTTTGCCAGTCTGTCATTACCTGGTGTGCCGGAGTGGCCTGGAATCCACTGCATCACTATTCTGATGTTCTATGAGGTAATGATCTGATCAGCATTCAGATCAGCTATCCAGTGTGTCTACTTACTGCATTCTCTGGCTATAGTCAGTTCAATGAGATGTGTCATGTACTTACTGCATCATGTCATGTGAGTATCACAATCAAAACATCATGTAAGTACAGACACACCAATGAGATCATGTCAGACAGACACATCAATGAGGTCATGTCATGAGATCATGTCATGTGTACAGTAGACATCAGAGTACAGTCAATGAGAGATCATGTCATGTACAGTAGACACATCAATGAGACATCAATGAGATCATGTCATGTCATGTACAGTAGACAGATCATGTCATGACACACAGACACATGATGAGATCATGTCATGTACAGTAGACACAGAGACACATCAATGAGATCATGTCATGTACAGTAGACACATCAATGAGATCATCATGTACAGTTGACACATCAATGAGATCATGTCATGTACAGTAGACACATCAATGACATGTCAGAGACATCAATGAGATCAGTAGTCATCAATACAGTATGACAGTAGACACACCAATGAGATCATGTCATGTACAGTAGACACATCAATGAGATCATGTCATGTACAGTAGACACATCAATGAGATCATGTCATGTACAGTAGACACATCAATGAGATCATGTCATGTACAGTAGACACATCAATGAGATCATGTCATGTACAGTAGACACAGACACACCAATGAGATCATGTCATGTACAGTAGAGACACACCAATGAGGTCATGTCATGTACAGTAGACACAGACACACCAATGAAATCATGTCATGTACAGTAGACACATAGACACCAGTGAGATCATGTCATGTACAGTAGACACATAGACACACCAATAAGATTATATAAACACACAGACATTCTGAAGGCAAATACCTGCAGGCAAAAGTTTCTTCCAGTTTTTAATAAGTGTCTTTGACAGAGTCACCACTTCATCGTTGTTGCTTGCCTTACGCAGATTGTTCACAGTCATCCCAATCCGTGTTTTCTGTTTCAGACAGCAAAAGTTACATGTTGTGAGTCTGTTGGCTATATTCTTTCATAACATAACACAATATGCTGGACTAACAGACAAGCATCACAAAACTGAACTTCATTTGGCAATGAATTTTGACAGATTTCACCCTTTACTGATTTAAACAAACTGATAATAGAATGCTGCTTCTCTTTGGTGCATGCCAAAAGTGTGGTGGCCATCTGTATGTGTCTACACTTTGATGTCACATGCTTAACACTCTTGACATAATAACAATACTGATAGGTTATGTGACAGTGCATGGTTATTGACAATTTATATGATAAACTCTTAAGAGCTTCATCTGAAGCACCATCATACAAACAGGAATGTGGATCTGTGAGACAGAAAAGGATCACTCACAAACGTGGACGTCTGGTGATTCCCCAAAGAAGGCTGCACTGATCTTAGGCAAATCAATTAAGACAATATGTGTAATTATGGCAACACATCTCACAAACAAGATCAGATGCTTCTTTTCATGTTAAGATAAAAGAGGAGTGATAACAAAATAATACCATCTGGAATCCCACATACATAACTACTAGGAAAATCTTCTTTTTATTTATTTGAGTGATACAAATGTGTTGTGCTTGTTTTCAGCAAAACTGTGATTTTTGTACCTTTTGGCCTACACATCAGGCTTCACTGCGCAAACTTCGCAGTAATGTTCAGAATGAAGTCATATTTTTTTTTTTATCACCATAACCTTTTGTATTTTCTCTAAAGGATCAATGCTTCCATAGAATGACATATTCTATGTGTGCTTCAGGAAATTCAGACGAGAAAATAGGGCTCACCTGCAGGACATGTAAAGTCATCTTTGTGTCCCTCAGTGCCTTTAACAGATCCAAAGCTGTAGCATGATCCTGTCAGGAAATTACAAGCAAAAACATTTTTTTTTACCTGATCCAGAATTTCAGGATAACCATAATAAATCCCCAAATGAAACCTTCCCATCCAGAGGAAAATGAAACTGATGCAAAGTCTGGAGATGGTCTTGGCTCATTGGCAACAAGTCAGAAACTACTCACCCGGTTAACAGGCCTGTAAGCCAGCCTACCTGGCCAACCACTGGTGGCAACTGTACAACAAAGGAGATGGCTTTTACTGGGCACATTATAAGGAAAAAATGAGGCACTGAAATGGGAAACAAGACTAAGACAAGGACCTCCAAGAGAAACGCTGAGATGAATGCTGTTGAGAGAGGCCAGGGGCACCAGAATGGATACCCTCCACTACACAGAGAGGATTGTAGAAGACTGGATACCATCCACTACACAGAGAGGATTCTAGCAGACTGGATACCATCCACTACACAGAGAGGATTGTACAGGATGGACCAAACTAGAAGACTAGACTGTAAGCCCTAAGTGATGTAGAACAGCCCATCAGGATGATGGTCTGGTTGCCTTCCATCTTTCCGGATGACAGTGTGTGATGATGATGATGATGATGATGATGAAGAAGCCATAGCTGCAAATAAGATGTCAACCTGTAATTTCCGTGGGTAAAAAAGTACCAGATTTGTGCCTAGACAATGTTCAGCTGAAAACTCTGAAGGTGCATTAACAGTTTAACAGTATTATAAGCCTTGGTTTCAACATCAGCTAACTTCTTGTTCATGTACTCCAGCAAAAAGTTCTGGTTATTCATCCACTTTTGGGCTTAAATCTTGCCCCAGAACTTGAGTTTTGCATGCACATCAGCTTTACAAAACTGGTTTTTGTTTAATGAGTTTATTTGTATGCAGACTGTTGGTTCCTTACCTCTTAGGCACATGCATTTTAACTTTAAAGGAAACATCTATGATTAGTCTTCACTTATGACATGCTTGTTAGGAGGAAGCACCTAGAGCTCGAGCCTTGCCGAGCAACATTTTACTCCTCTTACCAAATCTGATGTTTTGGTACAAGTGAGCTTTCTCTCCCCTTAACAATATTACAATTTTGGTTAAATAACTCTTCTTTGAAGACTTTAACAATAAATGCATTGATGAGATCAAAGTAATGGTTTTAGGACATTAACTGCACCCAACTGGAAAAAGCCAGAACAGCTGTGTAACACACTGAGCCAAAAAATAAATGATACAGCAATGATGCAATGGACAGTTTAATTTCTGATCAAAACAAAGTAAGAAAGTTATGGATGTGTGGCTTTTTTTTTTTTTTTTTAATGACATTTGAACGGTTTTCAAATTAACAATGAGGTACCTTCATGTGTTTTGGTACCTTTACAAAAAAGATTTGATACTACTCCCAAACAATGTTCGGCAGCCCTGCTTTCCACTACAACAAACCCAGTACTCTGCACGCAGTCCTCCACCTTCAACCCCAAATCCAATGTTCAGTCGGAGGCACTGATGAGGAAACTCTTTCCACGGCTCTCTTTCACTGTCCCCGGCTCTCTTTTCCTGTCCCCGGCACTCTTTTCCTGTCCCCGGCTCTCTTTTCCTGTCCCTGGCTCTCTTTCTCTGTCCCCGGATCATCCCTGTCCTTGGCTCTCTTTCCCTGTCCTTGGCTCTCTTTCCCTGTCCCCGGCTCTCTTTCCCTGTCCCCGGCTCTCTTTCCCTGTCCCCGGCTCTCTTTTCCTGTCCCCGGCTCTCATTCCCTGTCCACGGCTCTCATTCCCTGTCCTCTGAAAACCCAGAAATTGCAAGGATGGTACTGGAACACAGGAATTCAGTGATCACTGGAATATAATATATGGTTTATAACAGTTTCATGTTGGTGGTTGCCTACTTCCAACTGAATCTTATTTATTTGTCTTTAAAATAGTGGTTGGTTCATTGTGTTGTGGTTTACAGCCAGCATGTGATATCTGCACCTTTCAACCCAAAAAACATTTGATTTCAGCAAGTCCTTAATAAGTTGCTTCTCACGACATGCTTGTTAAGATGGGCAGTGTGTATTACCCAACCTCCCCCACCCAAATGGGGCTCTAGAACCCACATGACTGAACGATTAGTTCTAAATTAATAGTCAATGATCTCACAGGTGTAGCTGGGTATATAGGGTTAGACCTATAATTTATAGACACCTATAATTTATAGACAAGTGGTCTCTAGCCTGGGAGGAAGTTTCAAGAGGGATGTCAAGAAATTTTGAAAGGCATTCTACTTGTAATCATCTGGTTTTCAGCTTTGATGGCAGGAAAACAAAACAGTGCTGCCAAACTGATGAGGAGAGTGAAGTGATCTCTGTTGTGCCTTGTCCGACACTAGACCACACATGTGTGTGCCGAGACGTGCTCTAATTTTGAGATGGTCAAATTAAAAGGTAATAATGTATAGGCAAGCAAACTGGAAAAAAAAGGAGGGAAAATTGTCCAGTCACAAGCAAGTAAAACAGCTACGGCTGGGCTGGAAGTACCTTCAAATTATACAAATTTTTTTAAGTTACTACTAGGAAATGAGCCAGTTTAGAGTTCCATTATTTATTATTATATTATTCATTCAAGAATCCCTACTATGATCTATCGGCTATGATCTTTCCTGGCTTTGGTGAGATTTAGACTCCATTGCTGGCTTATGCCCAGTCAAAAGTGACAGTCAAAACGAGAGATCTTTGTGGAAATTGAGAATGCTGCAACTAAAAAAGAGCGACACACACTGCTAGATAATAGTAGAGAAACCAAAACAAAACAACAGAACCGCCACAATCAAACTGTGAAGACGCCAGGCGATGCAGCGCAGTAGTTGACTGTTTACTGAACTCTATTGTATTTGATTGCAGCACAACAAAACTTACTGTCGTATCACTTGAAATGAGTTTATCCAGCTTCTTGCCGATTTTCAAGACTTCATCCTCTGCCCCCATGGTCGAGACTTCTCAGATTGCTCCTAGAAATAAAATATCCGAGACGGCGATGTCCAAACGCGACTTCACCTTTAAAATGAAAACCGGAAGTTCATTTCGATCCGCTGCCATAAATTAGGATAGGATTGATATTTACCTGGATTGGATTACAAATATTTGTGTTTCTGCTGCTGCTTATTTCCACGCCTTCAAGCGCTTTGGGTATATAGGGCTAGACCTATATTTTAGAGACCAGTGGTCTCCAACCTAGTTTCAAATTGGGCGTGCAGCAATTTTAAAATTAACGTATTTCTGCTTGTAATAATCTGGATTTTCAGACCAAACGTATCAGATCTCAGAAAAAAACAGAGTCAGCCATCACATTGATATGAGGACACACAATTACTGAAAATCACATTTAGCTATCTTAGAGGAGGGGACCGTGAAGTGTTTCGTGTCTTCAGGGAGGGGTCGTGAAGTCTTATCATGTCTTCGGGGAGGGGGTCGTGAAGTCTTATCATGTCTCCAGGGAGGGGGTCGTGAAGTCTTATCATGTCTCCAGGGAGGGGGCACTGAACAAGATTAGAGACCACTGTTATAGACAAACTAGCACTCGGTGGGTGATTTAGTCAACATCACATCGGCCACCTTTACTTCCCAGGATTATACCTGGTACACATTTAATTAACCTAGGAGCCAATCTCATTTTCCAAAACGTAAAGCTCAGATTTGAACACACTACCTTCGGATCCACAGATAAGCGTCTAGTCGCTACACCACGGTGGGTCCCAGTGCTACCTCGCCGGGCTTTCTTTCTGGATATACTCAGTACAATGGATCTACGTTTGGAGGGATCTACACCACGGGTCATGCGGGCGTAAAGGGAGATGAGCGAACGAACCAACTGGCAAGCACTGCACCAATGATTGCGGGAAAAAGCATGGACAGGGCAGATATCGTCAACGCTGTACGAACTGGGCTAGTGGAGAATGAGGAATCCCTGACACTAACACGATTGCGTGACATGGGAGTTAAGCATGGGGATGCACGTCTTTGCCGTCTTTGGGGCCGAGAAAGGAGACGATATAACCAGCTTCTCATGGGGACAATTAGTAGAAGTACTTTGGAGTGGCTGCTGCTTCGGAGAACATGTGTATGCCCAATGTGCAGTGACATCAAGTGTGATAACAAAACATAAAATAACATCTTGTAGGGAGTCGGCAGTCCGAAACCCAAGTTCAAGGTGTCTCCTTCGTGCCAAAGAACTGCATGGCTGTTGGGTGAACAGTCGTTAACGATGGCAGGAAGGTCGTTGTAAGCGGGACGCCTGCTGGTGGATGTAATGTCCTAAGTCCCTTCCCCAGCTAATAATGAGGGTACTGCTGGGTGACCGTTTAAACCCTCATATAATGCTTCAGGTCAAAATGGACGCTAGGCACAGCCACCTTTTTTTTCTGCCAGACGGTGGCCGTTGCATTTTTGCTCCATTTGTAGACTGGAAGGATATAGTTTCGTCGCCCAGCTTCTGAGTTGAGTGCATGGCGTGACACTGTGAGCTACGTGTATTTTTCGTTGGCACAGGAGCGGAGCAACTATGGGGTGACCCGTTTGCTATGAAGCTGAAACTAGGATTACCAGATTACCAGTACCATCATCTTTGTTAGCCATAATTTGTTCAGCGTTCCTCTAACAGACAGTGGTGAGTACTGACACCTTTTAGATGTCACTTCTTCTCAAGATAGTTGTCGGTGCTACGGAGTTTCGTGCATCTGAACCGAAACTATTTTTCAATTTTTTTCAGCAAAAAGAACACGGCAGACAGAGCGATCCTTGATCTTCCAACAAGTGAAGTAAGAATAGCGGTCTGCCGTGCATGTGCGTATCTATGTGTCAGCTCCGACACACATTAACTGCACAGCGCCATTCGTAGAAAGAAGGGTAGAAGGAATGGGCGCGATCGCAAGCAAAGTGGTGTACAACCTTTTCAGTCAGCATAACAATTTTCCTTGGTGGTGGAGGCGGAAGTTCAAGCCTTAATTCTTGTAAATTCTGCTGACGGAGGAGTAGTTACTTACACGGACCGATCCATCATTCGACATGCACAAAGCATATGGGCCTTCGCGGTTCTGGTTCTACGAAGAACTGTACAGAAGATAGCTAAGCTTTTGCCCTTACTGGAAGTTGTCTGACTGTGTGGTGATAGTGGTAGCATAAGCAATAAATCCTTGATGGGTTCTGTGTCGTAAGAGTCGACTAATTGGGTGCTTCCTTCGTAGTCGGAGTGCATCTGCCGGAGCGCAAGGAACCAAGAATATGCATACAAATAAATCAGATCTGTAAAACGGATGTACAAGCAACACTCAGGTTCTGGAACAAGGCTAACGTCCAAAGGTGGGCGAACAACCAGAACTTTCCGCCGGAGTTTACAGCTGGTGAACGCGAAGAAGAAGAAGAAGAAGAAGAAGAAGAAGAAGAAGAAGAAGAAGAAGAAGAAGAAGAAGAAGAAGAAGAAGAAGAAGAAGAAGAAGAAGAAGAAGAAGAGGAAGAGGAAGAAGAAGAAGAGGAAGAAGAAGAAGAAGATGAAGAAGAAGAAGAAGAAGAAGAAGAAGAAGAAGAAGAAGAAGAAGAAGAAGAAGAAGAAGAAGAAGAAGAAGAAGAAGAAGAAGAAGATAAACAATACAGTGGCTACAAACCTAAATTTTTAGAAAGACCGTTTTTATTTACTGGAGGCGGCTGTTTAAGGTTGTTTACGTAGGCGCCAATTAATTATTTAAAGGGGGTAGGTGGGGGGGGGGGGGGGGGGGGGTGTAGCTCAGCCCCCTCTTATCAATAATTTTCTAAGAAGAGTAAAAGAGCTCTTCTAACCACGTATAGTAATTTTTTTTCAATGTAATTGCTGACACATACATTTTTTATTTTACTTTCTTTAAAAGTAACGGTGTATACATTTAATGGTTGTTTCACATATATTATCAATTTTATATAATGAGATCTATCTTGAATATTTCGCTAATTGTGGTTGGTGGTCATAACATTAACAGCCTTCATTATGCTGATGACACCGTTTTAGTAGTGACGTCAGAAAGACTACATGAATTGAAAGATGTCATGGTGCTAGAAAGTGATAAAATTGGTGTCGACTTGAATGGTGGGAAGACATAAATAATAATAATATCAAAGAAAATAATGGTGCCTAAATATCAAAGGCGTTATTTGAGGACAAGTACACAAATGTAAGAAAGAAGCGAAGAATAAAATCACAATTGAAACTGACATAGAGACTGAGCAAAAAACATGAGAAAGAAGTCAGGCAAACTGATTTCTACAAACAGTATAACTTTTTCAAATCCACCATAGCTACGGCTACCTAGAAAGCAAATCTCTTATAGGAATTGGATGTGGCCAAAGGAGTATCTACCATGTCATCTCAAAGAAAAAAAGTTATGAAAGAAATGTAAACTTTACTACTCGTCCAGATTATTGACATTCAACTGAAAACAGATAGTGTACCTCAAAATATGATTTGTTTAAAAGCTCAAGATATTTATAGACATCTATCGCCATCCACTTGCCACCCACTACCCGTAGGAAAGACATTGGTGAAGAGTTAAAATCTAGCAAAGGATGGTTTAAGAGATTCAAGAATAGAACCGATATCCAGTGATTGTTAGAAACGGAAGAGGTGCTATTGCTCTCAAAAATGCCGCTTGAAAGTTATATGAAGGAATATCAGAAACGGATTGGTCAGATGGTCACATGACCAGAACAAGTTTTCACCTACAATGAACCTGGGCTTTTCTGGAAGAAAATGCCCATGAAAAGGTTCACCAAGAAGGGGGGAAATGTGGTACCAGGATAAAAACAGATGAAAGACAGCCTAAATTTGTTCTTTTGTGCGAAAAGCTGAAAGACAAGAGTTAGAAATGGAAGAAGAAGCGTGTCTAATTAGCCATCGGAATATCACTATCAGTTGCTCTTCCCCACACCCCTTCGACTCCTACTACCACCAGAATCACCATCAGGTCAGCGTTATTGTCTCGCCCGACGGATACGACAAACCTCTCTAGAGATTTATCGCTTCGTCGTTCTCCCTGATCTTTTGGCATCAATGCTGCCAGCTTACACATAATCGTGACATGAGTTGTCACTGATTGCCGATGTTGAATTTAAGAAGCAAAGTTACCGTGATAGAAGTCCTAGGTCGCGTGAAAAAGTCTCTATACCGGGTTAATTCCAACACAAGTTCAAACAACCAGACAGCCCAGTGCTCCAACGTAACTGATGGCGCGTTGGACGTCGGGTGACAATCCCCATGTGTGTCCGGCAGAAAAGCCCAGCTCCCCAGACGGTGTTCATGACTTCGATGCTCACAAACACTGAGCCAAATAATCTATGCTCAATTGCTTCTGGTTTAAAAAAAATTCGATTAGACAGTTAAGTAAGATGATCTTCTTCTTCTTCTTCTTCTTCTGCGTTCATCCGAAGATGTAATTGCGTTGTGTCCGTTTACAGCATGGCTGCAATATTTGCACATTTCGGCCAACACATTTTACTCATCCGACTTCTGTGGGCATTTGTTGACCGGGTTAGCCTTCCCGGGTAAGATGAGCTAATCTAATGGAAAAAAAAAAATGAATCAGTCTATTATCTTTAAAAGTACGCAGAAAATCGGGTAATGATATTCTAAAGAGAAACCGGGATTAGCTTATATCCCGTAATCCACAGGCGGATAAGCAACAGAAAAAAAGGGCTATCCTCCGAATAACGGTCCCAAATTATCGAGGTCTAAAATATACCCTAACAGGGCCTCAGTCACATGTAAATTGCGGACTCCGGCAACTTAAATTGCGTACTTCCGGTCATTACCGCCACCGCCTAGAGTATCTTCCACGCGCGGCGTGAAGCGGGGCTAAACTAGATGGTTGGGACTCACGAGCAGCAGCTACCGCATCTCCTGCAGTTTCCTTCATTTTATTTGCCCGCACGTAGCGGCGTGGGAGATACTTTTCGGCGGTGGCGGTAGTCGCTGGAAGTGCGCATTTTACACGTGACTGAGGTCCTGTTACGGTATATTTTCAGCCTCGTTAACCGTTAGACCGTTATTCGGAGGATAGCCGAAAAAAAAAAAAAACTTTATCTACCAGGCGATTCACACAAACGGCGATCACCTGCATCGGCCGGCACGGCACGTGATAAGGGGGCGCTAGTCTGTTTGACTTCTGCTGCATTGTCCAAAGATGGAGACTGTGACAGTTTGTGTTGCCGTTGACACACGTAAGTCTGCCTCGATCTGTGGAGACCAGTAACACACATTTATAGTTGTTAGGTGTGGGAATATGCTTCAAATGCATTTCATGGGACGCTTTCTCTACTCAAGCAAGAAATAACTTGAATACTAGTCCTACCTGAGTACTTTCTTCCGGGGGGGGGGGGGGGGGTGTGAAGGTTTACAACAGGTGGATTGATAGATCCCACCAAAACATTTTGGAATCATTTCGCTCGAATGTTTCAACAATTAAAACCAAACTTTTTAATCAGTAATAATACAATACAGACCTGATAAGGAGAACTCAAGAAATGGTTCTTCTCAGGCGCTTAATGATGACTGTTTGTTAGTACTATTTTATTTAAAAAAATAATCATGCATATCTGTGAACTGATAGATTGTAGATTTAAGGCTTGGCGTTAGCACACTGGGCATAGCCATCCATACTCCATTTCCTACAGCAAATATCATCATCTATAAATGCTGACTGTTCCAGTAGCACAGTGTTTGTCAATCTGCATTGTCCAGTATTTATAACAATCTGCGTTGTCCAGTATTATTTATAACAATCTGCGTTGTCCAGTATTTATAACAATCTGCGTTGTCCAGTATTATTTATAACAATCTGCGTTGTCCAGTATTATTTATAACAATCTGCGTTGTCCAGTATTTATAACAATCTGCATTGTCCAGTATTTATAACAATCTGCATTGTCCAGTATATATAACAATCTGCGTTGTCCAGTATTTATAACAATCTGCGTTGTCCAGTATTATTTATAACAATCTGCGTTGTCCAGTATTATTTATAACAATCTGCGTTGTCTAGTATTATTTATAACAATCTGCGTTGTCCAGTATTTATAACAATCTGCATTGTCCAGTATTTATAACAATCTGCGTTGTCCAGTATTATTTATAACAATCTGCGTTGTCCAGTATTTATAACAATGTGCATTGTCCAGTATTTATAACAATCTGCATTGTCCAGTATTTATAACAATCTGCGTTGTCCAGTATGTAACAATCTGCGTTGTCCAGTATGTAACAATCTGCGTTGTCCAGTATGTAACAATCTGCGTTGTCCAGTATGTAACAATCTGCGTTGTCCAGTATGTAACAATCTGCATTGTCCAGTATTTATAACAATATGCGTTGTCCAGTATTTATAACAATATGCGTTGTCCAGTATTTATAACAATCTGCGTTGTCCAGTATTTATAACAATCTGCGTTGTCCAGTATGTAACAATCTGTAGCTATCATTTTTGTATTAACAAAATGATTTTTCATTACCTCACACTCCTTCATCCCAGACAGTGTATCCATACTTCCTTTGTTTCTTAGCACCCAGACCTGAGTCAAATACAAATATATTTCCATGACATCTTTAAATTCAAAGAAATGATTAATTAAATTATCTCAGCATCCACTCTGCATTATGTACATGTTAATTTTATCCATGTTGTTGTTGTTATTGATCCAGCGGCGCATGAGCTTTCGCCCTTTGGCCCAGTGCCATGTAGTGGAATTTACATGTTTTCACAAGCTTTTCTTTTCCTCCGTACAAGGTGTTGCCCCTGTCTGGTCTCGGAGGGAGTAGCATTCTTCTAGTCTCGTTGAGTTTTGGGCACTCAAAGAGATGATGGTCAACAGTTTCGTAGGGGTAGTTACATAACTGGCACTCTGGGGAGTGTTTTGGCTGTATTCTGTTTAGATGTCCATTGAGTGGAGTATGTTGTGTTCTGAGTCTGAAGATGATGGCCTGGTCCCTTCTTGTTAGATGGTTAATGCTGTCATTAGGATCAGGGCCAGACATATGTCTATAAACCTCTCTTTCAGTGTCTTCCATTGCCCATCTTTTCAGCCAAGTCTCTTTGTTTATAACTTTTATAAGTGTTTTTGCTGTCTGTAGGGTTGTCGCTGTAGGTGGTTGTTCTTGTGTTGCTAATTTCTTTGCCAGTGTGTCAGCTCTGTCATTACCTGATGTGCCGGAGTGGCCTGGAATCCACTGCATCACTATTCTGATGTTGTATGAGGTAATGAGCTGATCAGCATCTAGAATTATCTTAGCTATGTCAGTTCTGCAGTGTTCACTGCCCTCCAGAGCTTGAAGAGCAGACATTGAATCTGTGTAGATGACAATATTTTGGGCCTTTGAAGGATAAACATCCATTACAGTCTTTAGGTGGTATACTGCTGTTTCCAGTACAATTATTTCCACTGAATACCGGAAACTATCGTGAAGGCACAGGGACTCAGGACATGACGATCCAGTTACCCCAACTATTCATGCTTAGAGCCAAGAAGAGCTCAGCGAAACCTTCAGGCAATCTTGTGGTGGGGAATGAGCACCACCTTAGCTACGTGTCAAATGGGAAGGCAGAAACACAATCCATATTTCCCTAAGAACTGACACAACACACTTCTGGCTCCTGTCTGGAAAGGGAGGTAATCCACAGACACCCCAGCACCACGATGCCATAAACATTTTATCCATGTCATGTGAAATAGTTTATACTGTTAATCTAACCTAGTGAAAATGTCTCATGTCATCCAGACTTGAATAAGCTGCAAAATCTAGTTTTTCTAAACCTTTAAAACGAATCTCCAAAGACATCCATTACTTCTTCATCATCAAGTGACTTGCTGACTGGCATGGGCGATGATGCCTTTCCACAACTGCAATCTTTAACAGCATGTATCAGTTAGTGTGATGACACCCATCCGTGTGATGACACCCATCCGTGTGATGACACCCATCCGTGTGATGACACCCATCCGTGTGATGACACCCATCCGTGTGATGACACCCATCTGTGTGATGACACCCATCTGTGTGATGACACCCATCTGTGTGATGGCACCCATCTGTGTGATGACACCCATCTGTGTGATGACACCCATCTGTGTGATGACACCCATCCGTGTGATGGCACCCATCTGTGTGATGACACCCATCAATGTCAGACAGAAGAAGGCTGTCAAGAACCCTCTCATGTTGTCCTGCTCTCTTTTATCCACAAATCTTTCTAGTGGTCACAATCTGTTTCAGTTGTCTTTTTGTCACATTACTTATTTCCTTGTAAATAAAATCATATCTCTATTTATTGCAGGAATAAAGCCAATTACCAGTTCCTGCAAACTGACGACAGCCAGCCAATCACAGATTTCAATCTCAGCGTTTCCGACAGTGTGACTTGTATTAGTCATTCAGAAATGTCTCCTTCTGTGGACAAGTCAGGCGATCTCCGTGGGTTCAAGTCTCTGGCAACACTTATTGTGCCTTCACTTTTGTTTGCCCTGTTGATGTTTCAGATCTATAGCTGCCGCAGCAGATTAAAACTCAGAAACTCATATCTGTTGGAGTCACTACCACCTGGCTCTGACTGGGTCTGGGATTCCCTGAGTGCAGGTCACAGTTCCAGGTTTGAAGATGTTTCTAGCCAGACACCGGATTCAGGAAAATCTAAACCAGAGATAAATGCTTCCTATGACCAGACACATAATTATCATAGATCAGTGTTGCTTCCTGGAATCCCCTCGCTGACTGTCCACTACGTGTGGTGTACTGAGGGCTACTTTGAACTGGGTCACTACCTGTCAATTCTAAGTGTGATCAAACAGTTGCAGCCAGACAAAATTGTCATTCACTACAGAAGTCAGCCCAGGGCAGACCCTCAAGGCTATTGGAGGTGGTTAGAAGATCTTCAGCGAAATGTTGCGATGTTAAGCATGCGGCCTCTTTCCAATTATCGTATTTGCAGACATGACCTTTCTGCAGGTGTCACCTATGATCACTATGATTTTCCCGATCCATACGGAGTATTTTTGCTTGGTGATATTGCCATCAGCAACTTAACCCGTTCAGATGTAACAGATTTAATCAAGAAATCATTTTCTCAGAGAGCATCAGCGTCATATCTGAAAACAGTTCCTCCAGCGACGGAGGAAGAACTTCTGAAAAGTCAGGTGTTTCTTGTGTCGGACACAGAGCCCTACCACACAAGCCAGAGCCCCGGGAGGGTGGTGATAACCTGCCCTGCTGTATCAACTGTCAACAGTCTCAAACTGTATGTCAATGTCAGCTGTATCGGCATTAACTCTTATTTATCTTCCGAAGAACTGCTGATACGAGATAGCCGATTTCACCGCTTTGCTCGTAGTGTCATGTATGGCTCACCTAATGTAATTAATGCTCCCATGTTTTCCAGTGTGCAGATTCCTAACAGTATTCACATTATACTTAAAGATGGGGTTACACAAATTACCCCTTTACTGTACCTCAGCATTAAAAGTGCCTATTTCAAGGGTAAAGTTGATGATGTCTTTGTCCATGCAGCTACACCTCCAGCGGGGACTTTGTGGGACAGACTCCGAACAAGACATGAACTCAATGTTAAACACATTCCAATGCCTTCATCTGAGGAGTTGAACACAAAACATACAGCGATGGCATACGCGCTGTTCACTTTACTTCAGCATGGTGGCATTGCACACTTTGGTGACGTTGTCTTTCTGAAACCCATTCCACTTTCACTGAGACATGCCGGTGCCATTGCCACTCCACACTATAGTGAGTTTAGGTTAAGACACCAGTCTACAAATACAGCAGTGTTGGCTGGATCCAAGGGCTCTGTTTTTGTTGAATCATTTTTGGCAAGACTGAGACAAGAGGATCTGAAATCACCCGATGTACGAGCTGATGATATCGCTACACACACAAGGGAGATACACCCTGAATCTGTGCTGCTGGACTCACAGTTGACCTCGCATCAGAAATGTGACAAAGTTAGGTGCCAGGTAGTAGGCGGACACGGACATCCAAAGCAGACGTACACGACTAGGTTAATTTGGGATGGGGAACAACCTGGCACACTTGACCAGCTCTTGCTTATTGAGGGGCCTATCAAAACTGAGATTAAGGAAATCATTGAAATATCACATTTTATTCACCTAAACGCTGTGCCCTAGTTACCTATTTTTGTTCCTGAACAAACATGATATGTAAATGTCAGATGTTTATTGTGACAAGTGGGGCCTAGAGCTCTACCACAGAAACCAGAACCCAAGCAATTTGTACTTGTAATAGTCAGGATTTTCAGTGTTAGGTCATGAAAACAAAATAGCCTTGCTAGCTTGATGTGGAGAGTGATCTCAACCAAAAATAGCTGATAAAAAAACAAAACCTTGTCAACCATCACATTGATATTTGGACAGTAAATTACCAGTTTTAGGTGATTATATCTTTTGTTGACACCAGATTATTTAAATATTTGCTCAAAGTTCTTGCTAACAGTACTTGGATTTTTATGGGGGGGGGGGGGGGGGTGAATAAAGGCTGCTGTTTGGGTTTAGGACTCCATCGTTCAGTTCATAAGTGCAGGTGGTTTGTTTTGGAGAATCTAGGAGAGGTATAGCTGGAGCAGGAGATTTCATGCTTGGTACAACACTGTCACAGATGCTTGATTGCCTGTGGGGAGTCTAGGGGAGTGATAGCTGGAGCGGGAGATTTCATGCTTGGTACAACACTGTCACAGATGCTTGACTGCCTGTAGGGAGACTATGGGAGTGATAGCTGGAGCTGCAGATTTCATACTTGGTACAACACTGTCACGGATACTTGACTGCCTGTGGGGAGACTGTGGGGAGATTTCGTGCTTGGTACAACACTGTCAGATGCTTGACTGCCTGTGGGGAATCTAGGGGAGTGATAGCTGGAGCGGGAGATTTCATGCTCGGTACAACGCTGTCACGGATGCTTGACTGCCTGTGCCATATGCGATGAAAAGCTGGCACAGTCAAGAAATACCTTAAATTCTTCAGACACTGCCCCCCCCCCCCCCATGAGAACAGACCCCAGGTCAACTCATGTCTGACTGTCCTATCATTTGCAGCTCCCTCATCATTCCCATAATGTTCATCTATGTCTCTGATCCATGTGTTTTTATTTCTTGCTCTGTGGGGTTCCATGGAAAGGACTGTATAGTTATAGTAGTAACTGGTTATCTCAGTATGCACCCTAGGCAGTATTGGTATTTTTTCCTTACCTCTTGATTTGTTTGGTTCTATCTCTGAGTTTCACATAAGTTGTAATCTGTGCCAGTATGTTGTTTCAGTGTTCAGATTATACAAATATTCCAAGTTTGGTACTTGTTTTAATTTCTCTAGATGCATGCAACTTCACACAAGTTTGGGACTGGCAATACTCTATGTAAAACGAGCAAATGAAAGGATACAGAATTGTTAAAACAGCACCCAGGTCCCTTAAGCTCAGTCGCCAGATGGTGCAAACTGCAGCAGGGTTAACCCTTCCGCTCCAGGATGTTGCTATTTTGGCACAGCCATCCACTGCAGAGCCATTATAAGCTGAAAAACCCCTATTGCTGCATTGGCCTGTCACAGGCACGCCTATTTAACATTTGTTCTGTGCATAGGAGGGATGGATATGATTATATTGACTATAAACAGCTTTTGGGGCAGGAATTATTGTACCAGAAAAAGCCATTTTAAATGCAATGACAACCACAACCAGAGCTAACCACTTCAGTGGTTGCACAGTGAGGTTACCTTATAAATTATTTGTCAGGCCCATGGGAATGTAGTTGTTCATGTTTATTGAGCTACCTGAAACAACAGATTGCACACAAAAAAGCCACACCAGTAAAACTGATGTGCAGGCAAAATTCAAGCTGAGGAATGAGATTGAAGTCCAATAGTGGACTAATAGTCAGAACTTTCCGATGAAGTTTACAGCACGTAAAATCAAGAAGATAATACACAAGAAATTTGAATTTAAAAAAGAAAATCCTGAAAAAAAAAGTCTATCAGCAGTCGGAAAAAGAAAAGAGAGTAGCTTAACAGCGCTGTCCGTTTTGAGTAAAAAACTACCCAAAGTATTTCAGGACCCTCTCCGGTGCTACAGAGTTCGCGCACTAAGCTGAGATTCTTCCGACTCGGCTTGAATCAGAGGTAAAACCATGTACTACGCATATTTTAAAATACAGGTAACTAATATATTTTGTAAAAGATGTATCTATATTTTTTTATGAAAGCAAAAAAAATAACAGGATGAAGCAAGAAATGGAATACATTCCCCTAGGTTTGAACAAATGTATTATGTGGCTCATGTCCACAACCCCGGTAATTGAGGCTGCAGGAGTTTATGATACATCTTGCTTTGTAAAAGCCACTCGGTTCACAAGAAATCCCCATTGCTGTTTTTATAAGTAAAAGATTAAATTGCCCGGCTCAGTGAAAGTCTATTCTCCCATCCTTCATCTTATCTTGGTCTCCACCGCTGCCCTGTATGCAGGCCTAGTGGAAATAGGGGTCTAACTAAAACCATACGGTTAGTTGTGTATCCTTTGCAGGGCGTTGCAGAACCAACCCCAACAACCCCTGGCTGTTGTGTGGTTTTTCTAGGCAAATTTATGTCCGGTAGTTTGCCATTGATTTCTGGACAGTCAGCTTTCTTGATACCACCGTCGAAACCAACGCAAGGCTTGCAGCTGGGATCGAACCCGGCATCCTGAAGCGTGACTTAGCCACAGAGCTAACAACTAAAATCATATACACATTTAATATCTCGTCTACTTCATCTTGGTCTCCACCGCTGCTGTACCTTTAGTCAATGCTTGTAAGTGTACCTGAAGCTTCTCCTGTAATAGGTGGGAGACAAGACTATTGTACTGTCTCGGACACACATTCAAATGGATGTAACTCCAGGGAAAGTTTACTTCTGCTGATTGTTAAATTTAACCCTGTACTCGTAATGGCAAATAAAAGTTTAAACCGGTGTATTAGTCACAACTTGGAAGGAGCTAACACTTCATTTATAAACATGCAAAATACAGAAAGGGTTCATGATTTATAGTAGATATTCACATCCTCACCATCAGTGAACTTATTAACTGTGCACCTCATATACACGTACTGCAGATATGTAGAGCAAGTGACAATGACAGAGGACTGGAAGTGTCTTTACAGCTTCTTGGGTTGATAGGGATGTCTTAAGTCTTGCCCATTTTTTTTAAGCGTCAAATAAGCATCACCTGTGATTTTCAAGGTTTAAAGATGAGCAAATAAGTTTCAACTATAGCCCCATATTTTTGTGTTTTTCTCTTTGTTATATGGAGAGTAAGTCCCCAACTGACACACATTTAGACTTGTTCTTGATACGTATTGTGCAAAAAAAGTTTGTTGTATGAGGTGAGTAGCCAGTCTCATAGAAAGTTTTGGTTGTTGGTCTGTTTCTGGACTTTGTTCTAGTTCCAGATCTGGCTTATTTGTATGCAGACTGTTGCCTCTCAGGATGGTAAGCTTTAAATGTGAAGGAAACACCCCTAGCTTCCTTTTATGACAGGCAGACAACAGGCGCAATATTCTTCACCTTGTTTATGGTTTACACAAGTGCCTATCCCTTGTTAAGTAGCATTACAAATTTGTGTTGGAATGTTATTTAAACGTGTTCATGGTCAATTTGGATACTATTTATGGCAGATTTGTAGCCCCAATAAACATATGTATGGTATTACTGTTAGTTGGCCTTTTCTAACACCCACAAATGATTGTTGTGTAATTGATCTTAAATCTGCCCAGTGGAGATTTAGTATTCTTTTATAACATTTGCCCTTAAAGTTCTTTTTTAAAATCTAGAGCTACTGTTGCTTTTACACTCTGGCATTCATAAATTAGCACTGAAATCACACACGAGTTAAAGATCAAAGGTTTTTGTGTGTTTGATCTCCAGATGTCAAAGGTACTAATGCCAGTGCGATTCTAGTTGAATGTAGCATCACATGATTTAGAGCTAGAAATATAATTCAAAAACAAAAGATGCTTTACGATGGGGACTTGTTGATCAAGTCTTGAGAAGCTAGAAGAAAAGACAAGACCAAGCAAAACAACTGGAACTACATCGGCCATGCACTCAGAATAGATAAGACTTGCCCGAAAAGCCCTTATATGGACACCAGAAGGGAAAACTCGACCATGGGCCTTACAAATATACAAGACGTAAAACAGGTGGCATTAACTGCCAGACATTGAGAACTATGATCTCTGCAGAGGAGGAAAGATAGCAAGTTCCTGTAGTGCAATAAATTAAATGTTTAGGGGGCTATGTAGGTGACTGACCAAAATGTTGATCTGACAAAGTGCCAGATAAAACAGCAAGAGGATTCTCATGGTCAGTCGCTATCCCGGACATCTTGAGATCTGTATACAGTCGAGTCCACTTAAGTCAAATGACCAGCTTAGCCCCACCAATTTTCTCTATTGTATGTGCTGTCTGGATAAGTAGAAATCCTGACAAGTGGAAGAATTTTCTTAGGTCCCTGCGACTTATCCAGACTCAACTGTATTTGTCAATTATCTTCATGTGTCTATCAGCTGTAAGCTCTAGTTGTAACTGCCCACTGGTTTTGCGTGTACATCCATCTACTGGCTTATTTGTGTGCAGTTGGTTGTTCCTTGTCACTTGGGCAGATGCACTCTGACTTCAAAAGAAGTGGCTGAATTACAGCATGCTTGTTTAGCCCCAAAACTTGTCATCTCAAGCCCTGCATTGGTTTAACTGAATTGCCATGTCTTTTATTGTATGCTACAAATTAATGGCCATTACTGGTGATGATTCCCGCTAACTGATGATTTAGTTTATACACTGATTTCTATCATGGGGCAAAGCGAGAACAAACCCACTGCCTCCTCAACAAGCATATTAGTCGACTTACTTTGGGCTTTTCTTTGAAGTACACCTGCCTGAGAGGCAAGGGACCAACAAACTGCATTTAAATTTTCTTCTTCGCGTTCACCAGCTGTACACTCTGGCGGAAAGTTCGTCCACAGAACCTGAGTGTTGCGTGTGCATCAGTTTTACAGATCTGATTCAACTGAATGCACACTGTTGATTCCTTGCCTCTCAGACAGATGCACTCCGACTTCAAAGGAAGCTCCCCAGTTAGTCGACTCTTACAACATGCTTTTGGGGAGGCAGTGGGTCTATTCTTGTTTTCCCTACAATAGGGCCCCGGAACCCACACGGGGTGCATTTAAATAAGTAAGATCTATAAAACAGATATGCAGGTCTAGAACAACAATAGTTGAGAGGTAAATTAACAACAGGAACTTTCCACAGGAATTTACAGCTGGTGAAAGCTAAGATAAACACTGCAATAGAATTCTTTAAAATCACAACTGTGGCACATGAATTCACAAAACAGAAAGAATATGAAGGCGACAGAGATGTGGTTTCTCAGATGAATTGTAAGAAGCCCTTGGACTACCAGAGTTTAGCCAAGAATTGACATCATAGCGACTGGAGCATTTTCCCACCCTCAGCAGCCAGTGAAGGGTTCCGATACTAATGGTGCCATCATAGTCTGGTTGTATGGTCGTCTTGCTTTTCTTCTGAGCATAGCGTAGTGTGCTGGTCACACCCATCATTCTCTCCAACCCATAATAATCTAGTTTCTCCGTTATTTGTTTCCAAAGAGCTTTGACCACATCTGCCTTGTCATGTATCAATTCACCAGATGTAGATTTGCAGATCCAGCCAGACTGCCAGAGTAACTGACAAGAATTGCTTGAAGGAAGCTAATAAAAGTAGATCAATATATACAACCATGAGGAAAAAACAAGCACTGTACTCTTATCATGTGATGGAGAATATTGTGACGACTTGGAAGATCAACGGTAAAAGAGCCAGACCGATAACGGATAGACTGCAATTGAGGACAAGGCACCGAGATATGTGGATATTTAAGCAGGACACGTGATGATGACAATACATGCAAGCTTTTCCCCCTTGCAATTTTGTTTCTAACAGCCACCAGCAGGTTAATTTGTATTTAGCATAACTGAAGGTTAAACGAGCAAGAAGTTGACCTGATAAACTATGCCATTTGCAACACAACAAACTAACAAAGGAAAAAAACTATGTAGTACGTAGAAAAACAGTAGATAATTTTTACTGCATGCCATATGTATGTGCTAAAATTAATGCATGCAATTCCCTTGCATCATCTAGACATCCTCATCTTTGGACGCCTCATCAAAATTCTCAACAAGCTCTGAGGATTGAAAAAAAAAATAAACAGCATTTAAATTATGTCACTAAAATTGTACATAGGCATAACTAAGTTATGTCATAAGGGTGATGTACACATTCTCCCACATAAATCTCAAGAAATCCAATTACAGACACAGTGTCATTGATAATAAATGTGCTTTCTTTTTGTGCGTGTGTGTACTTGACATCCACCTGAAAAGTCAACATTCACAACACAAGGGCTAATAAAAAGAATAGGAAGTTGAAGCTGTAGGAGAAATTTCATCAGATGAGGAAAACGAAGATGGGCCAGTTCCAAGTGCTGACAATTAGGGAATGGCTGACAACGTGTGCAAAAATGCAGGTTCTCACCAAGAAATGGCCCCAAAACATCGCTATAGCTAATAATCATATCTTTTTCTTCTGGTTCGTATTCACCGACTGCTTCGACCACCTCTAACGTAACGTCGATCCAGAACTGAGTGTTGTATGCACATTCTATGATCTGAAATATCTGCATGCAGACTTGGTTCCTTGCCCCCCCCCCCCCCAGTCACTTCTAACATGCTTGTTGAGGAGACAGTGGGTATAGTCTTGGTATCCCCATCACAGACCCACTGCCAGGACCAACATTTGGTTCATGCTAACTCAATGTTTATTTTAACCAGGGTTTCATGTTTTCAAAATGAGAACGACACTGTAAATGAATGTATTGTTTAGCATCACTGTCATCAGAGTGGGTTTTAGCGAGATGATGATCTTCTTCTTTGCGTTCGGTTACTTGTGCTCAGATCAGACTATCAGGTGGGTTGCTTCTATGAACTCGCATGTCAGCAGCAGGTCCTTCATGGTTCCCCATAGCTTGCTCTGCACACTTTGCTCTTGAGGCCAGGTGTCTTTTAAAAGTTGTAGGTAGAGTGGGCAGGTCTGCAGAATGAGCTCAGGTGTTTGTGGTCCTGTTTGACAGGCACACTGTTGGGACTGTACAATCTTTATTTCATGCTTGTAGTAGTTGAGCCTGCATTGCCCTGTTCGTAGACAGAAAATTGTTGTATGTTGCTTTCTGTTGAGCCTGCTGATGTGGTCTTATAGGCGTTTACTGTTAATTTGTTCTCTCCACAATTCCTTGTATTTTACCTTGATAAGTGTTCTGATTTCTGGTAATGACAATGAATGGGCATATTGTTTTTACTTTGTTCCATTTTTTGCAAGTCTCTCTGCTAACTGGGATTCACTGGAGAATGATTTGTTTTCTGTGTCTTTGGTTGGCGGGCCAGTTCGCTCTCTATGTTGTCTTGTGGAACCTTTCGAGTCATCTGAAGGACTGACATGCAGTCACAAAGGAAAACAATTTGGCTTAAAAAAATTTTTTTAACCCCTAGTCATCAGAAGCGAGAAATGACTGGGCTACTGTGTGACAGCAATCAGTACTACCTATTCTCTGGTAACTGAGTTGAGTGACCCACACAATATTCTGGCATCCGTCAACAGCACAGGAGAGGAATGTATTTGGGATGATACTAGCCTCATCCTAAGACAAGGATCATGCAACCTTATAAACAATATTAGGAAAAACCCCAGATATAGCTATGGCGTGTGGCAGTGATGGCAGAGACATGTCAGAACACAACAATTTACAATTACAAAAATTATGTTAGCATTCCTAGCATTCACGACAGAACAACTGTACATATAAAATACCTGGCACATCGTCATCATCATCGACTTCTGCCGTTGACTGTTTGTTGATATCTGCTACTGAAAAAGAGAACAGACACTGAATTATTTAGGGGAAAACCCTAATCACAATTTATGTCACAGCAGTTATATACTAGTGTAATTATGCTATAAATAGAGATACTGTCAGGGTGTGACTGACAGAACTAGGGAAGTCCCTCATACATGGTTTCATAGAGAGATGGCAAAAGGACAGAATATAGCAAGTCACGTGTGAATGTGAGATCTGGTGAATTGAGAGGTGGTCATTCCGCGACGACCCCAGATTAAAAGGAAGTGAAGGTGAATCCAGAGTAATAAGTAAAAACATGGATCTGGATTACAATCCAGTGAACGCCAGTCCTGAACCACAAGAAGCAGAGCTGTGTTGAGTTACTGTTCAGGACAGAAGTTGTGTTCTACAGCCTGTTCGTTATGCCTGTGTCTGTCGTCTGAAGCATGGCTGGAGACAAAGCGTGAGCAAGACGAGGTTTTGCAAATTGCAGGTACAATTAAACTTTTACCTACAGGAGAAAAACTGCTAGCCTGCACTGGTTGTGATACTATTTAAAGAAAAAAAAGAAAAATTCCCGCCAGGCACTCGTCAGGATTTGTGTTTGTTAACATCCAGATCTACCTGTCCACATAGCCAACTCTTTAATTTTAATTAATAAATGGCTTACATGTCACCACAGAAGGAGACAATAAAATAAGGAGTGAGAGAAGAGAACCTCAAGCAAGCACTTACTGAACATCTTACCTCCAGCAACAGTTGATGCCAGTTTCTTTAAACTACTCAAGCTCTCAGTGCCCAACTGGTTCAGGATGCCTGGCAACATCTCTGTGATTTCTGCAGAAACACAAGTTTAAACTCAAACCACAACCTTGGATGACTGAACAACATCCAAACTGTAAGTCTCTCATACAAATAGCTGCAACATGCAATTAAATATTTCATGTGCCAAAAACAATAAATCATACAGACATTTTGCTCTTATCAGTACATGCCTTGATAACTGACAGTGGCACATTTTTATCTGACCCCTTAAGCTGTCTGGAGAAACAAAATTATGCAGGACTTGGACACTATGCCTTTGGTTCCCTAAAGATAACCAAATAATAATGAAACTGCAACGCCCCATGAAACGAACCCAGTCAGTCAAAAACTGCCTGCAGAAGTCGAATGTGTTGATTGAAAGTTGCAAATATCGCAGCCATGCTGTAAATGGCCACAACGCAATTACATCCTCAAATAAACTGAGGAGATGCCTTTATCACATGAAACACTATGACCTAGGCGGTGACAGCAATAAAAAGCACATGCAAAACACCAGGCAGTGCAGAAATAAAGGTTCACTTACGTTTGTTTTCAGCATGGCCTGTAATTGCAAATGTGTTTGCAGCCAGGGAAGCTTGGACCTTTGGATTATTGAAATGAATCACCTGACCATCCTCTTTGATCATATTTACCTGCAAAGAGAAATTCAATGTTTACAACAACCAAAAAAAAAAAAAAAAATTTAAAAAAAAAAAAAAAAACAGAAGAAAAACGAACCTTATGGGTCCTAGAGCCCTATTGTGGAGAAAACAAGAACAGACCCTCTGCCCCCTTAAAAAGATTGTTGTAAGAGTTGAATAATTAGGGGTTACCTTGAAAGTTGCAATTCATCTGCACGAGTGGCAAGGAACCAAACAATTATAGACAAATAAATAGGTCAGATCTATAAAATAGCTGTGCATGCAACACCTAGACTAAGATGAAGGTCCAGAAGTGGAGGAACAACCTGAACTTTCCACAGATGAAATGTGAAGAAGAAATATATCAGGGAAACCATCAATTTCATACTATAAGAATAGAACAAATAATTACTTTGTTTATATTGCTTTTGAAATAGTGTGGTGCTCAGTTATGGCCTCGCAAAGAAGCAAAATTTACACAAAAGCATCTATACATCTGACGAACTCACAGTGAACCATACATGAGCAATTAAAATAGGTGTGCGCACCAGTCAGCCGAAAACTGTCAATTTCTCATTATAAATAACCAAATCACAAGACAGGACTCACGATAAGGCTTGGCCAGCAAGATTCTTTAACCACTGCCAATTAACCTGACTCAGTTCTTTAACTCTGTTTTACCCCCTCTACCCCAGTTTAGGAAGCATAAATACAATAAAAACCAAGCTCAAAAGATCATATGGGAAAGTCAACTACAGCCAATACCTCTGGCACCACAAGCATAAAACCTGGATAGACCACAGTGCAATGATGTCACCCTATGATTCAATAATTCCACAATGTCTGCAAAAAAAAAAAAAAATTTTTTTGACAACTTCCTTTTGATGTCTGCAGTATGCTTCCAGACCACCTTGCAACCAAAAGTGGAATTGAAAGCGGACTCTCCAGAAAGCAACGACCAACAACTAAATGTAGAATCACCTAGTTACCACCCCCCCCCCCAAATTAAAAAATTCTGGGGTTGATTCTGCAACGTGCTGTCAAGTGTCTGCGACTAACTGGTATAAAATGCTTCCTGGGTGTCAAGCCTCCACCCAAAGACTGTTGTATTAACTGTATGAAACACTTTGCACACAGCTCTGTCATAAAAAACAAAAAATAATTACCTCCTCAATTCCTGGAATACTATTGACAGATAATTTCTTTAATGAGAACTGAATTTTCTTGTCATCTGTGGTGGCTGTGCGGTGGATAACCTTCTTCTTTCTTCTGGCTGAGCCCTGCAAGAAACAACACCGGATTGTGTTTAGAAACAAATACTACACAAAAACAAGAGTTTAGAAGAACATTAAACACAAACAATAGACATGAATACACACGATTACAGGAGTGTTCAGAAAAGAGATATTGTGTTCAGAAAATCAGACTAATGTACATAAACCACAAATTGAACAAAATATCTTAACAGATTAGAGCAATGAGAAAATTACAGGTAAATCCACAAGTACAAACATGTCTGAATGCAATCAATACCTTGCCTCCAATACGAACAACATCAGCCTTAGCTTGAAGCTGCTTTAATTTTTCTGGATTCATTGTCTCAACTGAAATGGGAAATGTCAAATGCATATTGTGAACACTTGTTAAAAAGTGTATAAACTTGAAAGGAAAAATGTTTGCAAATGATAAGTTACAGTAACACAGATAAATAAGTGTACAGACGACCAAGTTTCTTGAAAACACATGGTCCAATTTATGAGCTTCCCCCACACTCGACAAGTGCAGTCAGTACTAGCGGTTTAAATATGATCTTGTAGGCATCAAAAAAAAAAAAAAATAACCAGCATTGAAGCAAACACAGGTGTCAAACACACACAGTGAATAAAGTACAGATACTGCAGCCTAGCTGCAAACCACAACAAAACACAGAGCATAAATTTTAAGGGCAAACAGAAAAAATAAAATAATCATAATGAAACATGACTGGCCAAGATTCATTCCCAAATCAGAGATTCATGTGTACAACTACCCCAACACCAGAGATTCATGTGTACAAACGTGTACAACTGCCAGTTGAATCTCTTGAGCACAGCATCAACTTACACGAGCTCTGTCCATGTGCATGTTAGCTTGGCCTTGTGAATGTCATGGATTTTCATACGGGGCCTCAGTCCAGAACCCACACAGGAAAAATATCATGTATACTTTCTACTTTTCTATCTGGCAACACAAAGTGTTAGCATGACATGAATCTGATTTTAGGACTCATTCCTGGGCCTCAACAGTAACCGACATAGTAAATGAATTGTGGCAAAAGATTTCGGATTCCATATTTTTACCAAGTATCTTCACCTAACTAATTTTATGTACACAAATCACTGATAAAAATCGTTAGATGAAACCATTGAATTTATAAGTTAGCTGTACATATTTGCAGGTATCCGCATTCAGAGAAGCCAAGCTTGATCCCAGGTGTGAACTATTTGGCAGCAGACAACCTTGCATTGGTCATTGGTTTCGACAGTAGTATCAAGAACTGAAGGTTCAGAAGCAATATCAATCTAGTATGGGCAGCGGAACAAGTAGTCACCCATGAGTAATTGTATCAAGACTTTCAAAAAACATGATTTTTAAGAATAATATTGCAACATGTAGCAACTTGTATGCATTCTTGGTAGAATAAGAAAGTATCCGGAAGTCACCTCCCTCACCTGGATCTATATATAGCTGGTTATGACATGTTGGCGTAAAAGGTAACGAACGAGCGGACCAATTGGCAAGCAAGCAGCAATGCACAACATATGAGCGAAGAAGCACAGGTGGTGCAGATGAAGACAAATCTTATCTATGATTATTATGATACTACTAACACAACTGCATGACATGGGTGTGAAGCACATGTGTCGAGGCAGGGGACATTATTTCATTATATATATAACCAGATCCTCATGGGAACACTCAGTAAAGGTTCCTTAGAATGACTGCTGTATTGGAGGACCAAGCCCGCTGGCGATGCCCAATGTGCAGTGAGTTCAGTGACAAGTGAAATAACGTTTTTTTTTTCACAGCGGCATATCATAGCTAGCTCCTAGCACAGACTTACTTGATGCATATCATATATAATTGTAGCGATAACAATTTCCAATGTAAACAAAGCCAAAACGAAAGTTGCGCAATTTGGTTGCGCAGAGGGATCCGCGGACCCGTGAAAATGTTTTGTTTCATAACGAATTATAAATTAATTTTTTTGATTGCGATTCTAGCAGTTCAGAAGTGATGACATGCGCTCTTGGTCATTCAGAAGAGGCCACTCTATCGAACGACGCCTAAATTAGATAGCGATCTTTACTGAGCGTAATAAATTTCACTATTTGTCATGCGGTAACTTAATTTCATTAATATCTCCTTTTTAAAGTGAATATATATACTATTAAGTGTCATTTTTGGATTCTGTGTCCATTTTTACATAAAGATGTGCAGTTTTGCTGGAATCTGTATATCACAAAATTTACAGTTTAAATTTCTTCCCGGTCACTAAATCGGCGATTTTTCAAAATGGCTACCGCATGGCCTAAACGAACTGTTTATTTCAGATTAATTAATCTAGTTATTTATAGAAACAGTTAAAAAATAATGCAAGTTTTGTTTGTATTTATAATTTATCTTTCTTTAACTTTAATTTCACATGAGTTTTAATAATTTTAGATACCTGAAAATAATGTTTTAGCACGTTTTTAACATAGACTATTTTCTAGGGTATTTTGCGTTAAAAATGGACATAGACAGTGGTTTTAACATTTTATAATAATAGTTTAAAATAAATATATAGTAGTTATTTAATCATTTTTTAAATCTTTAGCCATTATAGCATTTTTTAAGCCATAACCAATCATTGGGCATGAACAACATTTTTTGTTTAAAGCCTTTTTACCTGTTGACCCCCACTCCCCGCACCCAGACTGACATTTTGGACGCAGACAGTAGTTTAAACATTTTATAATATACTTTTAAATGAATATATAGTAGTTATTTAATCATTTTTTTAATCTTTAGCCATTGTAGCATTTTTTAAGCCATAACTTATCATTAGGCATGAATAACATTTCCTGTTTGAAGCCTTTTTACCTGTTGACCCCCCACTCCCCGCACCCAGACTGACATTTAAAAAAATGTCTGCCACACATTTCTGCACTATGATTTTGTGGTGCATATTTATTGTCTCAAATAGTATAAATAACACTTATTATTTATGACTGATACTATTTTAAAATTGTAGTATTGACTTACAGATGATGATTTAGATTTAAAAAGTTGATTAATAAAATTAATAATAATATATTATAATATTTTCAACTGAATAAATTCACTTACTTACAATTTATGATTAATAATATTTAATCACAGATCACGTAGGACATAGATACGTTAATAAAATATAATGTTATTTTTCCTCTTACCTTATGAAATGCTGCTCCATGAAAACACAACATAAATCCAAAGCGAATCACAAAGGAGCTTATTTAATAATTTTACTCCATAAAAAACATAGCACTAAGTCAGAAATCGGGCATGAGCGGTTACCTTAGATTTTTTTGAACAAGTAAATAAAATATCGAGCAGTGACTAGTTAAGAAGAAGAGGGACACTGGTGAAATGTCTCATCATCAATAAAATGAAAGAATAACTCGCAAAGATTAAAAAAGGGATTATGTTAAATCAGTAAGAGGGGCGCTCATTTTCACCTGGTTATAAAACAATATATAGGGGTCTTCGTAGCTAAGTGGTCAAGCCGTTAACCTCGCGCTCAGAAGATTATAGTACGTTAATTTACAACTGCGTTGTTCGACTCAAAAATATTTTTTTGGTTAGCGGAGACCTCTGAGGGCTGTTGCTGGAGCTACGGTATTCAGGCTTCGTGCTAAGCTCTCGGCATGCGCTAGCTGTTTAGTTATGTGGAGAAAGACAAAGCCATATAAAACCAGTAACGATGCAATGAAGTCAATCCACTCGCTATCGAACATTTTTAATTTAAACAATGGAATAAAGCAAATTTCGGTCAGATGTATGCACACGCACACACTCACACACACAAGTGAGAGTGCGAGAAAAAGCATTTTTCAACAAATAGAAAAAGATGCATCATAACAGGAAAGATAGATACAAAAGTATATATATATATATATATATATATATATATATATATATATATATATATATATATATATATATATATATTACAGTATACGTCTTGCAAGACTTACTGGATAATAATAATTAATTCATAAGGTATTTAATTAATACTGATAAATTGACTCATTTTTATGTTATTTAGGGGTAGCATCACATCATATTTTTAAAAAGGCAACAACTTTAGTTAGAGCTTGCTGCCCTGAAAGCAATGACATATGGTTGCTAAGGGGTTCAGCAAAAAACTTAAGAGTTATTGACATTAAACATGATAAATTTAGGTCCAGTTTTCACTTGGGAACACGCCGCCATATTGTTTCTGTGTTTTCCAATTATAATTTTTTGGGGGCACTTTCCGTCACTGAAATGTGAATATCTCTGCTTAGAATTGACATACAGACTTCATTGAGGTACCGTTGGAATCGGTTTTTCAACCTCTATTCAGCTGTCTTGGTTTAAAAGTAAAAAACCCAATATTTAAATTTTGACTAAAATCCCTAATAATTGAATTGAGAAACTCATTTCGGTGTACCGTTTAAAAAAAATAACACACGACTACCTTAGCACTTTTCACATGTAATCGAGTAATACTGTATAGTATAATATATCTCTTGACTGCTGAATCAGCACACTATTTATAAATCGATACACATACTTTATTATTCAATACTGACTCAACTCAAATACTACAGACTACAGGAAAGGACATCACATTGTGAACTCAATCAGGCTGAGCGTTTGTGGTCCAATGATACTGACAGCAAAGTCCAAGCTGTATGAAAATCTAAAACTAAGATATTACCAATAATATAGCTGACACAGAATTACAGCAGTCAGTCGTAGAGTGACAACTTTGAAGCAGAAAAGCCAGCAGAAAGTGAGAAAACTATGCCCACGAGGTTTACCTTGTTATGGCCGCTCCGGGAAAGACAGTGACGTCATCAAAACATGAGCACTTCTAGCTTGACCGCATTTGGGGAACACTCTCAAAGCCACACTTTAAAGGCAATTTATTAATACCTAAAATCTGTTATATAATTTACCTTGAGTGCATATAAATGTCAAGAAAATGCACCAAGTATTGAAAAAAGTGCCAATTATTTATAAATTTTTTTATTAGCAGTATTGTTTGTTGGGCGCGGCGGAAGTGTCAGATGGGACGTTTGATGCGGAGAGTAGGCCAAGTAGCAGAAGAGAAAAAGTTAGAGCGGGAAAGGCGAGCAGCGAGATTGTTGACAGGAGACTGAGCCCTATCTCACAGACCGCAGTAAACACCGGCACGACAAAAGCAAGCTACATCCACCAACTAGACAGATTTAATCATGGCTACAGAAGCTGCTTCTGCATCCTCGTCCGCCTCGGAATCTTCTGAAAAGTATGATTTATAATTACTGTCAACCACAATTTTCTGTTCTGCTAGAAAAGATTTGCTTTTGCTCTGGGTTTTTTCCTAGACATTAAAGAAACAAAAACAGACTCTTTAGTTGCTCAAGTCAAAACTCGGACATAACGACTTGACAAATTGCTTTTTGTAATTAGGCACCTACCACAGGGTTTAGTTCATTGCAGTAATTGTCAGACAAAGTCTAAGCGTGCATGTTAGCTATTGTCAGTTGAAGGAGAGCCCATTGTTTGAAACAGGTGCAGCAGTTTTCTAGCCTGGGACCATTGAATATAGCAAAGTCCCCGTGTGAGTTCAGGGGCCTTTTTAAGGGAAAACAAGACTAGACCCACTGCCTATCCAAAAGCATGTGGTAAGAGTCGACCAATTGGACGCTTCCTTTGAAGGCGGAGTGCATCTGCCTAAGAGGCAAGAAACCAACAGTCTGCACACGAATGAGTCAGATCTGTCAATGGATGCACGCACAAAATCAGGTTCTGTAAAAGGATTGCAGTCCAGAAGTGGACGAACAACCAGAACCTTCTGTTGGAGTTTACAGCCAGTGAACGCGAAGAAAAATATAGCAAAATGCAAAAGATGTCAATTAAAACAAAATATATATTCTAGGAGGATAGCTGCCAACAGAACATTCTGGAAGAAACAAACATTACTAACATCAGTGCTCATATATATATATATATATATAAAAGCATATTTGGCCCATTCTGGCCAACAGCATAAAACCAGGTATGCTTGCAGGTTTGTCTCATACTTGACATTAGAACAGTCTATCCTATCTTTGTAAAAGAGGTCTCTGGGTACAGAACCCACATGTGATGCATGGCGGTGGGAATGTTACGCAATATACATAGAAAATCAGACACAGTAAAGTAATCTGTTGACTTGCCTCCTCAGAGCTCAGCCAGCTTAATTTTTAAATTATCTTGGTTCCTACTATGATACATTCTGCAATAGGCAGCAGGAAAATTCCGGAGAAGAAAAGGCAGTTATCATGATGTTAATCACATCACTAATTGCTCTAAAGAAATCTAAGGCTAAATGTGTTATATGCCCGCTACATCACTGTCCTGAAAAAAAGCCTTTTAATTTTCCTGCTTGAAATGGTGGGTTTCATTATGCTCTACAGTGACCTTTTTGATTGGCTGAGAATCTCCAACCAGATTTCTCTTGCATGATGTACATAGAAGTGTTGTGTACCGTTGTATCACCTCTTCTGTTAATTGACCCAATGGCCCATATTTCTTATGAGCTAGAGGCACGCAAGAATTTAATCAAATGTTGAATTAAGAATCGACATCACAGCACTCGGGGACACCCCCATAATCGATAGATATGTGAAGTTTTAGAAACTACTTACAATCGGCTGTTTGCAAAATTGCAGGCAAGAAGTATTTGTGTGTAACTTCTCATCTACCTTTGGTGGGCAGGGGAATATGACATCTCTAACTGGTATCAGTTTGACCTGTGTAGCCTACATTTGGCATGTATAAAGTAGCCTTCTTTTTAAAATGTTTCCGCAGGTCTGAAGCAATCAAGAAAGCTTCAGAGTTATTAGCTCAGGGGAAGCGCAACATGGTTTGTGGTGAAATACCAAAAGCTGTCAGCTTTTACGAAGAGGCTGTACAGCTCTTGTAAGTATTTCTTTAATTTTGTATTATTGCCATTACCGCGCCTCAGTTGCTTCTTCATACACTATACATTATAGGGAATAATTCAGTCACTTCATAAACAGTACAGAACATGAGTTGTCAGTGTAACCACATCAGAAATCATGTCTAGAAGACTGGAGCAGTTCAGGAAATGCCGGACATGAACTGATGAAAAAAGCTCAGAAAATGGTTTGCTTGGGGTGTTAGTCACTCTGTTTGAAAGTAGTTTTCTAGGCTGCATTTAAGATCAGGTGACAAAGAACAGAGACAATCTTTGCAAAACACAAGCAGGCAAGTTTATGGAGCAGACCTTAATTATATGGCACAATGTTAGTAAGTCTTGTTCCGTGTTCTTATGTTTTTCAAGAAATATATTCTCCTGGACCTATTCATTGATAATGTGTTCTACATCCATAGCCAGTGTCTTTTTTTCTGAGTCTGCCCAATTTCCACTTGTATATGCTGCCACGAGCTGATCTGTAATCTTCATTGTGTTTCCGTTTAATTTCTCTGAGGATTGTATATAAGTATCTTTGTCTTTTATTCTTCTTTACTCTGGGGTAAATGGAGGAACGTCCCTGTAGCCATAGAGTTACAGACGGATGGCGACACAGGCGGGCAATTCTTATTAGCTGTCCGTACTGGTGGCAGAGCACTTATGGTTTATAACCGTGTTCAATGAAGCTGGTTCACATGGTTTATAACCGTGTGCAATGAGGCTGGTTCACATGGTTTATAACCATGTGCAATGATGCTGGTTCACATGGTTTATAACCGTGCGCAATGACGCTGGTTCACATGGTTTATAACCGTGTGCAGTGAGGCTGGTTCACATCTCCCGACTACCTTTTTTCTTCTTCTTAGTGTTCGCTGGCTGTAAACTCTGGCAGCAAGTTCTGGGTGTTCATCCACTTGTGGACATTGGTCTTGTTCCAGAACTGGAGTTTTACATGCACATCTACTTTAAAGATCTGATTTATCTGCTGACTTTTGGTTCCTCGTTTCTCATGCAGATGCACTATGACGTTGAAGGAAACACTCCTAATTAGTTGCCTTTATGGCATGCTTATTAAGAGAGGCAGTGAATCTATTCTTTTTCTCTCCAAAATGCCCCATTCCCCCCAACCCTGAAACCACAAGGTTTTTGACTGTTTTAAAGATTCGGGAAGGATGAGTTTAATCAGCGTTGTTTCCAGCTATTTCAAGCTTATCTCCCTTTGTTTCCAGGAGTACCATACTGGCCTGGTATTTATCCAAGAACAAGTTCTATTCTTCTGAAGAGTATGTTGTTTCTTTACATGTTGAGCATTGTTTATCATTAGGTAGGTTGGACAGCTAGCTGAGTTTGTAAAATCACCAGTTAAATCAATCCCTATGGACCATAACAAGCATAGCTGCAAGCAGTGCTATTTATTTTCTTCTTCTTTGCATAAACTGGCTGTAAACTGCGGCAGAAAGTTCTGGTTGTTCATCCACATCTAAACTCTAGTCCTGCTCCAGGAACTGAGTTGCATGCACATCTGTTTTACAGGTCTGACTCATTTGCATGCAGATTATTAGTTTCTTGCCTCTCAAGCATATGTACTTTGACTTTGAAGGAAGCCCTAAATTAGTTTGACTCTTACAACATATTTTTGGGCAGGTAGTGGATCTATTCTTGTTTTCCATAATGGGGCCCGGAACACACTTAAGGAGCACTGTTTATTTTGTTATTAGTTACCTTTAAAAAAAAATGGTGTGCCGCCTCCACATCTCCACAACGAAGATTTGCTGCAGTGTACTTGAGTATTGTGAGACCCCAGTTTTCAACAGTGTACCTGCGCTACCTCTGTCAGGAAGCTTTGATGGTAGTGTTTTGAAAATAAAAACCATTCACTGTGAATGTACCCTACTATGTCAAGGGTTGTGTGTTCACATAAGGGGAGACAATGGTGGGCCACCATCTCTCTCTCATGCAGCATTCTTAAAAGATTCCTTTAGACATGCATGTGTACAAGTAACCGTTGAGTAACCAAATTGTTATATGATATAGTATTTCTTGTCTCAAATGCAAAACAAACATTTAGTCAGGACTGCAACCATTCGTCAGAATTGGAACTCTGTGCTGGCTGCTGAATATGGGGATGGGAAATATCTGGCTGCTATGATGTCAGTTCTTAACTCCACTCGCCATGTCTTTGACAGAAAACTTTGCAATTTTTTACAATATGAGGTTTTTTTATTATGTTTGTTGGCACTGTAGTTTCATCAGACTTTATTTTGCAGATATTATTAGTGACATCTTAACTAGCATGTTTTCTTGACCTGTCCTGTTGTGTGTAAACAGAGTCAAGTCTTGTGGGGAACTGTCCAGAGATTGTGCTGATGCTTACTATAGCTGTGGTTCTGCCCTTTTGGAGCTGGGCAGGATGGAGACTAGTGTTCTAGGAGCTGCTCTAGACGGTGGTAAGTACGGTAATGTGTGTCGCTTGATTACTTTCAAAGTATTGATGAGAATATATCTTTGCTTTTCTCCTTAGTGTAGTAGGTTAATATTTTGGTATGGTTTACTGATGTAGTGCTTCGGTGCCATACTCAAGGGGCAGGCAGTCTCTCCACTAGAAGTGAACCACTTGTACAATATAAACCTTGACAAGCACTTGAGATAATGAACGTGTTCAGGCTTGGACACGGATGCTTACAGGATATGTTGTCTAAATGTCCATACAACATATCAATGATTTCTCCATTGCCATCACCATCTGGTTCATACGCTTTTCTTGTGGGATTGACACACCTTTGTGTATCTTGGTGTTTAGTCATATGAGTATTAATCATTTTGGCTGTTAATTGTCCCGTTAGATAAACAAAGCAGTGGTTCTGTGTAGGAGGATGAATCTTGTGCACTACCGGGTGAGAGGTAACGGAGCAGAGAAAGTTGACAGTGGTTCATATTTTACATCCGGTAACATGTCCTAAACTTTGCCCTGCCCTACCACAAGCAGATGTGCACAGTTCATTTAACAGTGTTATACATGATTACTTGTATATGATTACATGTGAAAAGCATGGTTCTCTGTTCTGATTCAGTTGATGTTGAAGAGGAAAAAGAGGAAGAAGCCAATGAACAGTTTGAGAAGCCATTAGAAAATGACAGTAAGTTGTTCTCCTTCTTGTTGTTGTGCTCTTTCTTGATGTGACATTGTTTGACTTGCTGCTGTTCACAGTATAGATTTATGCACTTTCATTCATTATAACTCAGCTTTTTCCTCACTCCTTTTCTTTTTGTTTTCCTTTGACACCTTTATGCTTTTTTCTGACATTAAAAAAATATGTAATTAATTACATAAAATAAAACTTTGAAATATAACTTTTGTCTTGGCAGTGCGTCAGACATTCATGACCACCGTGACATGACATGGCTATAATTTCACATTTCAAAGTCTATATTCCACATTGACGGTATTCTTCCTTTACTTTTATTCTGAAATATTCCCTCTGAACATTAGGGTGGGGTTGTTGACGGTGAAGTAAATTCATGTGTATGCATAAATATGGGTGGCAACAACCCTTTCAAGGGCAAACGCAGAAGAAAACGTTAGGTCTAGATACTAATCTCTGTTCTGACCCCTTCAATAGCCTCCTATCCCCCAATGGAGCATAGGCCTTCAACCAACACAAACCATGTTGTTTTCTATCCTTCGCTATTGCATGCAGCTATCCCAGTGTCCTCCCCATTTTTTTGTCACCCTCTAACTACCTTCTCAATGTGTTTTTTGACCTTCCATTTTTTGTTTTCTTCACCTCTTGGTCCACTGCCTTGTATATTCAAAGTTTAACATCTTTGTCGATTCCCCCGTGTCTCTGCTGCATTATAAGTGTCTGCTTAGATCTGAGATACTTGAATGTGGGTGCACCTGTCTTAAGTGCATATTGTTGGGATTGGCAAAAAAGCTTTAAGATCAGGCCGTTTTTGTTTTGATGACAGGGGGGGGGGGGGGGGGACATGGGGGAAATGAAGCACAACTGATGTTAGTCAGCCCACATCAGCATTCTTCATATTGAATAGCCTTTTCTGTTTGAGGGTTAATACTATTTCAGGAACTTGCATGCTTGTTTGTTAGTGGTCTGCAGCTGACAGCATTCTTCCACTAGTTCTTTTATAGCAGCCTCATATCTGCAGCCAGAACTAGAGGCTAAAGTGTCTTAACCTTAAGTGTATGTTAGTCAGCCTCATGTTTTGATGACAGTACACAGTTGGCTTGTGTCTGTTAGTGCCTCAGTCTAAGACAGCATTCTTCCAAATGTGGACACTGAGCAGTGACATCCACTAGGCTTGTGTATGAAACTTGTCTGCAGCTGACAGCATTCTTCCACTAGTTGCTTGTGTATGTTAGTCAGCCTCAGTAGTGTGTGTGTGCCGTTTATGAAACTTGCTTATTTTAATAATAATTACATAAAGATGGTAGATGGAAAGTTGCTTCTTTTCTCAGGCCTGGAGCGAGAGGAGCTCAGAGAGCAAGTCTATCAAGCCATGGCAGCAGGAGATAGAGAGGAAGAAATGCAGACCTCAGGAAAGTCTGGTCAGTCACCGGCTATAATAGCGGATACACAACCAGGAGATGGATCAGAAGTGGATAAGACAGAGACAGATGCATCTGAAGTTAGCAAGCAGAAGACAGTTGTTGATAAAGATATATCACAGGAAACAATGGAAGGTGTGGAGTCAACAGTTACTGCTGCTGCTAGCAAAGAAGAGGAAAGTGGATCAGCTGAACCTGGAAACAAATCTGCTGATGTTGTAGACAGTCAAATTGATGATGGAAAAGTTGATGAAATTAACAAAATGCTGCCAGAATGACAAGAAAATATGTAGCAGGGAGGAGCAACTCCAAGACTCAGCAGCTAGTCAAGGACCTGATCTGGAAAGTACAAAGACAGGAGATGAAGAGAAAGACACATCCGACCACATGGATGCTGACAAAGATGGTAACAATCAAATATCTTCCAGTTCAGAACTACCCTACGTTTGGATTGTTGTTAGTTCTTTTTTCTACTAATAGACATGTTTTTATTGATTCAAATCCCTGTGGGTTCTAGGATCATGGTTTCAGGCAGGAAAAAGGAATAGACCTACTGCTTCTTTAACATGCGTGTTATAAAAGTTGACTAATTAGCTTTGCTGAAGTTGGATGTGTTGGGCTGAAAGGCTTGGATATCACAGCCTAGCTGTAAATCCCAGCAGTAGATACTGCATATTAAAAGGGGCAGACACAGAAATAGAAGAAATATTTGTAAAAACATTTCTCTGTTGCTTCATTTGCATTGTTGTTTGTACTAACTCTTGAAAGTTTCTGATGTTCTAAATAACATGTTTATAATTTGTTCTGTACCACTTCTCGGGATTAATTCGTTTACAGTCAGTTTCTGGTATTGGACAATAATTATACATTTGTGGATATAATAGCTCCAACAGGGAGTTTGGTCATTAAAATGTAGTGTTTGATTATGTTTATAATTTCTGATGTGGTATTGCAGCAAACTAGTTGTAGTATCAAGCCTTTATCAAGCAAGAATTACTGGTTATAGTTAAATGGTTAATGATTTTTTTCAATATCAGTACTTGGTTGGTGTGCTGTATTCATGGATATTATTACTTTTTTGTTTTTTGTGTCTTTCAGATTCACACTGCTTTTCGCAAATGGTAATTGTGTGTAATAAGGATATTAGTGAGGGAAAATAAAGTTGTGGTGAATCATAGCTTTATTATTTCTGTGTTTTCAATCAGTTCATCTTAGTCTGTCACTTGTCTGTCTGCCACAGGATGTCCCTAATTTCCAGTTGTCATGGGAGTACCTAGATCTAGCAAAAGTAATTTATCTGAAGTAAGTATACAACTTGTGTCATATGTCGATTTGTTGTAGCCGGTTAACTGTCGCAGTGTTTGTGGATCCTGGCTCCAGATATTTCTGTCAAGCATGTCTCAGTTCAACTGAAACCCATTGTTGCAGAGCTGGAAGCTACTGACTATAGTTGAAGCCTTTACCTAGCATTACGTGATTTCTTTTAATCTAGTCATAGGTTAGGCTAGAGGACAGGAAAGTCAGAACGGTGCACAGACACTACAGGGAACTGAACATGGGCTCCAGGCATGCTCTCCACATGTTGCAGAGATATCCTAGGTCTGGTTGGTTGGCTGGCATTCCAATGGAAACCAAGCTGTTTGGAAGACATGCATCATACCGCAGACTTATAGAAGCCTGTGGCTTTCTCATGTGAAAACTACTGGCAGGAAGAACGCACAGAAGATAGGTTAAGAGATATAAACTAAACTGTCCAGTATAACTGAAAATAACATTTGTTGAATTAAGAATCGACATCATAGCACTTGTTCTGTCCCCATTTTCAGCAGCAAACGAATAGTTCCAATTCCGATGATGCCAGTAACTGTCTGATTGTATATCCGTCTCGCCCTTCTCTTGAGTGTTGAGCGTTGGCCAGATCCCCTGGTAACTCCTCGCACAGCCATTCTCCTCAGAACGTAATGATGTATTTGCTCTTCCACACTGACATGACCTGGAGTGAATATCCAAAGGATACTATACTAACTACCCGGGACCTCTGAAGTGATGCTTGCCACTCTGCACGGAGCATACCAGTGAAAATAAAATTTGAACTCATGTTATCTGAATTTAAATCAGTGAGACAATAAAAAGCCTGGTTACTGATCATAGATGTAGTGTCTCTCATCGTTAACTTCAGGAGAGCTGATGTTGGCATTTCATTTTTTTTCACTGAAAGTGGTGTGAGATAACAGTTAACAGACATAATAAAAGGGCACAGATTATCGATGCAAGAGTCATGACAGGCATGTCAACTTAATCAAATTACAGCTTGTGCTATCGCTATAGGTTGCTCTTGATTGGCTACTCAAGAAGGGGACAGAGCACATGTCTGAATGTCCTGATTGCAGTGCTGCCATTTATTGATTGATTCATTCATTATCTTCCTTTTCAGTAGTGTTCCTTCCATGAGTACCTTCATCCTCCTGTCAGAATACATATGGCTAAGAGGCAAGGAACCAACAGACTGCATACAGATAAGCCAAATCTTTAAAATACATGTGCCCAGCAACTCAGTTCTTGAACAGGACTAAAGTCTGGAGGTGGATGAATGCCTAGAACTTTCCATTGTTTACAGCCATTCAACAAGAAGAAAAAGAAGAGTACTTTCAAAAACTGTTAATTTACTCATTGCCTTGTACTCCACCATATTTCAAGCAGTAGATGCTTGATGTCCCTGACAAAAAGTCAGTTTCATCATCTCATTTTGATCGTCTCATACTTTGCACTGTCAAGGTTAAGAATAATTTATGGGAAAATGCCAGTTTGTGCGCTTCGTAAATGGGGATTCTCGGGGACTCTTTTATTCCCTCTGCCCATCGTTTGCATGGTCAGCCTCTTTTTCGCTTCCCGTCTGGTCTGCACATCAGTGCTTGCTGATAGCCACGTTAAAGAAATCCAGAGCTGCCGCTCCCTCCATTCTCCTGATTTTTTTATTCCTGATCTTATCTCTTATTGTTTGTGTTTAGCACCACTAATGCTACATTAATTCATGTTCACAAAAAAGTATAAATAACATTATGACCCCCAGCACATGTTTAAAACTTGCAAACTGTTATAATTACTATTATGTATTGGTTAAGCTCATCGTACTTTGAAATTATCTTGTCACCATCAGGTCTGATGCAGCAGCTGATCAACTGAAGGCAGCAGAATGTTACATCAGACTAGGAGAACTAAGCATGGAGACAGGTCTGTATTAACTTTTGCACAGATGTGGTAGCATTATTGTGTTGTGTTCACTTGCCTTCCTGTATGGGTCCCGGAGCCCTCCTGTGGGGAGAACAATAATGCACCCACTGCCATCCTAACAAGCATGTCGTAAGAGTTGACATTTTGGGAACATCCTTTGAAGTCAGAGCACACCTGCCCCACAGGTGGGCAACTAAGAGTCTGCATACAAATAAGCCAGATCTGTAAAACAGATGTGCATGTAACACTCAGGTTCTGGAACGAGACTAAAGTCCGGAGATAGACAAACAGCCGGAACTTTCCCCCAGAGTCTGTTGCGGGCGAACATGAAAAAGATGTTCACTTGCCCACTGTCATCCTGAGTTTAGCACTAACAATATTGGCTCTTGTCTTCCCAGTACATGAAAAGCAAGGCATAGATGACATAAGCTAGTCTACTTCTCTAGTCCTGTTCTGCCTTTCAACATCAAGTTGAGTAGAGGCATCGGGTGCCAGCCCTGGTATGTGTTATGTAGATGCTAATATTCCCAGTCTTGGATAATCCGTCTCTCCATCACTTGTGCGGTCCGCCTCAAGATCAGCTTGTATCATGTCTTAGTGTCAGCGCTCTTTGTGGTGCACTATCTATGATAGTCTTGGCACATGTGTAAACCTTTGAATCTGTCTTTTGATGTAGTTTAGTACTGGTTCCGTCCCAATTTCTTTCTGATATCGTCATTTCCAATCCTGTTACATTTAGGATCCACTAGACATTTTTTGTTGATTTGATTTGTCTTTTCCCTCAGAAGCTACTCACACCCACATAATACAGTGATCTAATATATATAAAAACCCAACAGTTAACAGGTCTTGTCTGATTTGTGGTACCTTTACTTGCTTTCACAACACTTATTCCATGTTAGTTTATTTGTATCGAATATATTTTTACCATAATGGTAAATATGGATCTGTCCGGAGTGCTGTGATGATAATCCTTTCTAATCACCATATTGGTGCAGTGACTGTTTTCACTGTCAGTCTGTAGCATGAGTAGAGCTGGTTCACGGTGGTGATTGTTTGTTTACACAGTAAATAAAAGGATGATATACTTGCCCCGATCCTGAGAATCACAAACATAAAACTCCAATAGTTGCACATGCTCTTTTTCTCTGCCCTTTGAGAATCACAGACATTAAACTCCATTAGTTGCACATACTCTTTTTCTCTACCCTTTGAATGCAGATTAGTGTACAACTCCCTCTAGTGGATTATTTTGGGGGGGGGGGGGGGGGGCAGAGATAGACCCCACTGCTGCCTGACTCACATGTTGTACAAGGCCACTTGAAGTTGGAAAGCACCAGTCTGAGAGGCAAGAAACCAGAAAACTGCGTACAAAGCCAGATTTGTGAAACAGATGTGCACACAGAAGTCAAGTTCTGGAACAAGACAAAGTCCAGGATGAATATCCAGAACCTTCTGCCAGAGTTGATAGCGAGTGAACGTTGAGATGAAGAAGGTGTGTACAGTACAGTCTATTTGTGTTCGCCAGAAACTCATATAGGTATCTACTTGAATATTCATCACCCTTACCTACAGTGTATTTGTGTTCGCCAGAAACTCGTATAGGTATCTACTTGAATATTCATCA
Source organism: Candidula unifasciata (assembly GCA_905116865.2). Lineage (NCBI taxonomy): Eukaryota > Metazoa > Mollusca > Gastropoda > Stylommatophora > Geomitridae > Candidula > Candidula unifasciata. The sequence continues at coordinate 648,902 of CAJHNH020002757.1, forward strand.
CCCTTACCTACAGTGTAAATTTAGTAGTAAATTACTTTTTGAAGTGTAATTGTGTTGTTTTACTTTCCCCCCAGAGCAACACGCAACTGCAGCTGAAGACCTGGAGAATGCCTTGAAGATTCAGCAGAAATTGCTCCCGGCAGATGACAGACTGATTGCAGAAACTCACTACCAACTAGGCCTGGCTTATGGGCTGGGCAAAGAATTTGAGCTGGCCATCAAACACTACACAGAGGCTATTGGTGTTATTGAAGCCAAGATTGGTATGCTCATTGTTTAGTCTTTATTTATTCCTGACGTTACCTATACTTGTTTAGATTTCATCAGTTAAAGGATCACCACCATGCCATCTACAACAGATCTCCGAGTTATGTGTTGCAGGCTAGACTGACATGGCAACCTGCCGATACAAGAAAAGACTACCTGTATTTACACTTTCTGCAGTGTTGTGGGTTGGGGAGGGGGCTACGAACCTGAGTATTTAGAGCCACATGGCTAATGACATCGCCACAGACTGCAGATTTGATTTTGGCCCCTAACAGGGACAAAAAACTCAGTGAGCAGACTGAGGTTTTGAACCTGGGTCTTTCATAGAGCCCGGCGTTCTTAACTGTTCGGTCAGCTGCCCCCCCCCCCCCACCCCCATGAAACGAACGAACAAACTCTTTTTTCAAAGGGTCACAAATTGGCATGCAGGCCAGTCTTACATTTGGCCCTTCCAAACACCCATCTTTCACACAGCAGTTGTATTTTATTTATCAATAAAGCATGTTATGTTCATGTAATATGAATATTATAAATATCAAGAAAAAACAAGCATCAGAGGTAACATGTATGCACACACCCCCAAATGCATACGCCCACTCACTCACTTACACACATCCCCACATATACACACAACACGCATACATGCACACACACATGCATGCATACATACACACATGCATACATACATTTTGTATACACACAGATATGCCACTTACATACAGACACACATACATACACAGACATGTACACGAACTGACACATACATGCACAGAAAGACACAGAGGAGCTTACAGCCACTTACATGGCTAACATTGGTGTTTATGTGGCTGGAAGTATGTCCCATGTTTTCTTCAAAACATGTATTTGTATTTGGTTATACTCGTGCACCTTTTTTGGTTATCACTATAAAGTACAAGCAAAATGTCATGAAAAGATGTGCAACCAAACAGTAGAACCAGTCAAAACAACTGGTAGAGGACATTCAAGAGTGAAGTGGACATAAGTATCTTCTTAGGTGTGTTCACTGGCTGAAAATCGGGCAGAAGGTTCCTGTTGTTCGTCCACCTCTTGACATTAGCCTTGTTCTAGGAACTGTGTTGCGTGCACAGCCATTTTACATATCTGAAATACTTGTGTGCAGATTGTTGGTCTCTTGCTTCTCAGGCAGATACACTCAAAAAGTACTTAACTAGTCAACTCTTATGTCATGCTTGTAGGGGAGGCAGTGGGTCTATTCTTGTTATCACCACAATGGGACCTTGGAACCCATACGGGTTCTTTCAGTGATAATACTGGATGATAGTGATTGACAAATAAAATCTTCTCTAAAAGTGTCAGTGTTTGGTAGGCATTGGCAGGTCCGTGGATACATCTCATTTTTCTAATGAAAGGAGCCATAGATGAATTGGTAACCAATAGGATGAGCATTCAAAATGAGTTATGTAACTATTTTCGTTTGACTAGGATAGTCTCCAGAATAGTTTCTTGAACACATTGTAATCATCATTGACATCTACCAGTACATACTGAACCTTTTTGTTTGCAGTCTCTCTAAGCAAGCTTGTCGAGGAGGCAGCAGCTGATGATGATGATAAAGGTGGGAGTTTGTGATTAATGTGACTAGTTCGCTCATTGCAACTACACGATATTATGTGTCATCTTTTAAGACAGTGCCGACTGGAGAGCAGTTTTAAACTACTCAATCATTGTGTGGCTTGATACTATATCTGAGGACAACCAAAACTTCTCCAACAGTCAACTTCTCCAACAGTCAACTTCTCATTTGAATGTTATCAGGAAAGGGCCAGCAATCGTATGCTTGATGCGTCTGTCGCCTTTATGTCTAGAAATTATGTACACACAAACTTGTGTAGTTATGGTCTGTTTGTAGTGAATTCGAGCACAATACATGTTTATTTTAAAAATTAGATCATCTTTAACTTGCTTTAACTTTAAATTTTGTATGTGGTCCTATCTATTGAACTCATGCCATTGTCAGATATTCTGATATCCTCCTTTAGATTACACAGATTAAATTGTTTCTACCACAACCACTTATCTTTTACATGTTATTATTGTTTACTGTCTGTACTAGCTAATGTTCCTTCCTAGTTATGACAGCATTCCCCACAGCCTGTCATCTCAGAGTTTTAGTTCAACCACTTCTACATCTATCATTTGATTAGTCTACTGTCTATCCTAGCCATGACATTTCTTCTTCCCCCCCCCCCTCCCCCTCCCCCCAACCCCAACCCCACAAACCTGTCATCTCAGAGTTTCAGTTCAACCACTTCTAGATCTATTATTATATAATAGCGTCTATCCTATCTGTGACAGCTTTTCTCCCACAGCCTGTCAGCTCATTACAGGACTCAAGAACAGAATGTCTAGGTGCATTATGATGCATTATTCCCAAATCATCTGAATAAATGAAAGAATCAAGAAGTGACCTCAATGCACTCGGGACATTCCCACACATGCTCAATTTCAAAAAGAAAAAAATCAGACAGGGCGGATTCAAACACATCACCTTGGCGCCGGCATGTGATGTGTTGGCCGCTACACCACTACAGCTGCCTACTTTCCATACAAGTGCAAAATGTTTCATGTGTGTATTGCACCTTCTGTGGTTGCCAGTTGTAAAGAGTTGGTAGTATTGTAACTGCCATAGCAAAATTGTAAAAAGAAATCTAAAAATTGCACATTTTTTTTTAAGCCTAATTTGTTTCTCTTATGTCCCCCACAGAAAAACTAGAAAGTGACCAGGTGAAAAAATACCAGGATGAGATTAAGGAACTGCAAGAACTTCTACCTGAGATGAAAAACAAGGTGGGGCAAACTAGGGCGATTACTTGAGTAATACTTGCACTGTGTGAGAGTGAGCTGGTATTGTGTCATTGAACTAGGTTATATGACATCTTATTCAGCTTCCTATTACATGACTTTGTAAGCTAGAGGTCAGATTCATAGATAGGCTAGAGGTGGCATTCATTGACAAGCTAGAGGTCTCATTCATTGACACACTAGAGGTCACATTCATTGACAAGCTAGAGGTCACATTCATTGACATGCTAGAGGTCACATTCATTGACACGCTAGAAGCTAGAGGTCACATTCATTGACACGCTAGAAGTTACATTCATTGACACGCTAGAGGTCACATTCATTGACACGCTGACATTCGCTAGAGGTCACATTCATTGACAAACTAGAGGTCACATTAGTTGGTAGTATACCTAACTGGTTTTGGTGACTTTCACCTTAGCGCATTTGAAGATTGTTTTTGTTGTTTTTGGGCACTCTGTCGGAGGCACTTGTGTGAATATCTACTACAAATAGGTTAAAATGAAGTATTGTTTTTCATGCAGCTACAGTTTTTCAAGATCATTCACTAGAGGTCTTCATTGACAATAGAGGTCACATTCATTGTGAATTCTTGACAAATCACATTCATTGAGCATCTAGAGTGATTCATTGACAAGCTAGCACATGCCAGCATTCAGTTTATATATTGTGTAACCAGGAGTGTTTCATGCTTGTGTGTGTCATAATCTTAGCATGTTTGTAATAGCTTAGTATTGGTAGAGGTGAGTGACCCAAAGGGTTAATGTTCCCAACTCACATACAGTGCCATGTACATTCTATTAGCGCAAGGTTGGGGTATTTGAAAGAATGTTTCAACTCACATACAGTACCATGTATATTCTATTAGTGAAAGGCTGGGCTATTTTAAAGAATATTAGCCTAAACAAGGAAGTTTTATTGCTCAAGTTGCCCTCATTCCTCAGTATTGGAAAAACTACTGGCACACATCAGCAGTGGTAAAGGTGCTATTATGATAATGAAAGCCTTATTCTTTTCCAGTGTTTGAGGAGGTTGCAGGAGGGGGGGGAGGGGAGGGGATAGACCCACTGCCCCCTTAACAATTCAGTGACCATGTGCTAGTGGCTCATGAATCAGTGCAGGGGGTATTGCATTAATGATCTCTCTATGCTAGGGCATGCAGTGGACATGGGACAAACAATGCTGTTCTCAGTGTTCCAGCATGTGTTCCTGTCGGTGATAAATTATGAGCTTGGAATGCTTACCATGTTAAAGAGTCAGCTGATGAAACTTTAATGCATACAGAATGAAGTCTGAGGAGAATGGCGCTGCGAGGAGTTACCAGGGGATCAGTTAGACGCTCAGCACTCAGGAGAAGGGCGAGATGGATATACAGTCAGACTGTTACTAGTGCCATGGGAATTGGAACTCTTCACTTGCTGCTGAAGATGGCGACAAAGCGCTTATGGGAGTGTGCCGAGTACTGTGATGTCGATTCTTAATCCCACATTCAATGCTAGAGCTTGGGGCCTCTGACAGTCCAGATTAGGAAAATTGTGCCATGGGAAGATGTGATGGGGACACTGGTTGGTTCTCTTTGTCATGACCATTCCTTTCCAGCAATCCGGAAAATTGTAATATTTACTCATCACCTGATTTGTGAGACGGGTTGAGCCCACCGCTGCACTCGTGGGGGGTTAAAAAAATACCTGCCATTGCTAAAGACATAAAAGTTATTCTACACAAAAATTTTTGTTCTCCAGATATATTGAGGGACTAATTGGTAAACAAACAGTAAAACTTAAATGGAATGCATCGACTGAGGCCTAAACAAAATATACCAGGTGACTCCTGCAGTAACTTCGTGTCCTGGAAATTCTAACACTAAGGGTAGGGACAAATTGTAACATCCAAATGGCTTTAAAAGAGCCATTGTCATTTTGTTCACGATGACATATACGCTCATACCCCCTTTGCTCCTCATTGCTTTTTAAAGTAAATATTTTCATATCTGGGTCTCTAAACACTGAGCCGGTGGTAACAGGACCTAACACTTAGCTAGATTTCTCGGAGACAGGCAGTAGAAGTGCTTGGTAGGTGGCATTTATGGAAAGGAGATAGGCTGTAGCAGAAGTGCTAGTTAGGGGGCATTTATGGAAAGGAGACAGGTGGGAAGTGCTGGGTAGGGGGCATTTATGGAAAGGAGACAGGTGGGAAGTGCTGGGTAGGTGGCATTTATGGAAAGGAGACAAGTGGAAGTGCTGCGTAGGTGGCATTTATGGAAAGGAGACAAGTGGAAGTGCTGCGTAGGTGACATTTATGGAAAGGAGACAAGTGGAAGTGCTGCGTAGGTGACATTTATGGAAAGGAGACAAGTGGAAGTGCTGTAAAAGTAAGGAAAGATCCCTTTTCACGCCCTAGGCGCATCGGGTATATTGGAAGAACATTCCATATTTTTACAGACCAATCAGCACTGGATGGGTAATGTGGTCAGCATTACGCCGGCTGTCTACTTTCCCAGGACAGCCATCCTGGTACCCATTTTAGGCTGGGTCAACCTGCAACGCCCCATACGATGTTAAAAATCCATGCAGCCAGCAGTCGGTTTCGATCGCGGTGTGTTGAATTACAGTGTATACTTGTCGTACAGTGTTGGCATCTGCACCTCAGCTTGTACCAGTGAGTTTCTTCATAAGTCTGAGCCTCAGTTTAGCTTTCCTTTGGGTATCTTCAATGTGGAGGCCCCATGTTAGCCTTTTGTCAAATTTTACTCCCAAATATGTGGGCTTATCCTCTTGTGGAAGGATGTTGCCTTCTAGGTACAGATCAACTTGTTCTGGCTTTGTGGAAAGAGAGAAGAGAGTTGAGACGGTTTTGGTCTGGTTTATTGGGACTCCCCAAGAGTCTGTCCATTTCTTAACTGTATTTATAGCTTAGGTGGAATTTATGGAAAGGAGACAGGTGGAAGTGCTGGAGCAGCTTCTCAGGGCATTGGGATTAAGTCCCCTTTTAGAAGAACTTAAAAATGTCTGAATAAACCTGACAGTATGTGTGATTCTGAGTTCTCCTTTTGAATTCAATTTCTCAGATTGAAGACTCCAGAGAAGAGGCCAAGGACATGGAGAAAATGAAGAACATGGCAAAGGAACTCTTGGGATTCTCAGGATCTTCAACGGTTGGTTCTAGTGTAATATTAATGGTATTTTTATTGGTCTCTGTGTGTGGTCACTGATAATAATTTGGTACAACAGTCAACTGAAGGGCATTAGTATTTAAGTCTTCTAGTGGCTAGTGTAGATGCTCTTTTCATTCCACAACACTGACTCCGTGTAGTGTTGATGGGTCCATGCAATTATAGAGTTGGTATCATTTACCCACATCATCCATGGAGTGTCCATGGGTCCATGCAGTTATAATAGAGTTGGCATCATTTACCCACATCATCCATGGAATGTCTATATAGAGTTGGCATAATCTTTTCACATCATCCATGGAATGTCTATATAGAGTTGGTATCATTTACCCACATTATCCATGGAATGTCTATATAGAGTTGACATCATTTACCCACATCATCCATGGAATGTCTATGCAAATATAGAGTTGGCATAATCTATTCACATCATCCATGGAATGTCTATATAGGGTTGGTATCATTTACCCACATCATCCATGATATGTCTATATAGGGTTGGTATCATTTACCCACATCATTCATGGAATGTCTATATAGAGTTGGTATCATTTACCCACATCTTCCATGGAATGTCTATTTGGAGTTGGTATCATTTACCCACATCATCCATGGAGTGTCGATGATGGGTCCATGCGGTTATAGAGTTGGCATCGTTTATCCACGTCATGTGTGTAGTGCTCATGGGTCCATGCAGTTATAGAATTGAAATCGTATATGCACATAATCTGTTTAGTGTCCATGGATTCATGCCAATATAGATTTGGCATCATATATATTTGCATTGGCTATGGAAGTGTTGATGGGTCCGTGCAGATATGGAGTTGGCATCATACACCTCACATCGTCCATGTAAATATAGAATTGGTTATCATTTACCCACGTCATATATGGAGGGTCCATGCAATGTAAAGTTGGCATCATATATCCACTTTATCCTTGGAGGGTTGAAGGGTCTGTGCAGTAATAGAGTTGGCATCATATATCTACATCATCGCTGGAGTGTCCAGGAGTCAATGCAGCTATAGTTGTCATCTGTTCACATCATCCATGGATTGTCAATTAGTCCATGACAGCATAGAGTTGTCATCATCTGTTCACATCATCCATGGATTGTCAGTTAGTCCATGGCAGCATAGAGTTGGCATCATCTGTTCACATCATCTATGGATTGTCAGTTAGTCCATGGCAGTATAAAGTTGTCATCATCTGTTCACATCATCCATGGATTGTCAGTTAGTCCATGGCAGCATAGAGTTGGCATCATCTGTTCACATCATCCATGGATTGTCAGTTAGTCCATGGCAGCATAGAGTTGGCATCATCTGTTCACATCATCCATGGATTGTCAGTTAGTCCATGGCAGCATAGAGTTGTCATCGTATTATTATATGTTGAGTGTCTTCAGGTCCTCACAGTTCAGTATCCCCTTCTCCCACCGCCTCGTTTTTTTTTTACAGAAACACTCCAAATAATGCATGTTATTTCATGTGTGTGTTTATGATGTTTCAGAAATTTGGTTCTCCTACCAAGAAAAGTGAACCTCCCGCCAGTGATAAAAGTGCTGAAGTTGATGAAAATGGGCAGGTAATGATCAGACATCTTGTCTGTCCACTGTTGAACCATTAGAAGTTTTTTTCCAATGCTGGTTCATGGCTTTCTGCCAGCTGTTGTGGGGAGCAATCTGTCCTTGTGCCTGGTCTCTAGCATTGGCTCACATGAGTCGGTGTGGTCTTAAGATATTGTCAGTTGTACATTTGTAGATATACAAAAGTAGTTTTGCATCATCCATTCTCATTCAATGACCAGATCACCTTACTTCTCCTACCTTGACCATGCCATGATAATGGTGATGTGGTTATCTGTATAGATGGCTCTGTGTTGAAAGGTGGGCAAAGTTCATGGGAGTTTTTAGCAAAAGTGAATGGACGTCGTTTAGTGCAACAAAATCTGGTATATGACAACATATCTAGTTTCAGAATGGAGGTAGATGCAGTCACTGCTTCGCTGGTTTGAATCAGCTGTACGCACATGGGGTAATTGTAACTGACTCCCAGAGCATGCTGAGAAATGTCGAGAGCTGTATGCTCCATGAAAGAGTGACAAGCATCGCTTTCAGAGGTCCCGGGTAGCTAGCGTCCTTTTTATTTTTTTTTTTTACTCCAGGACATGCAGTTTACTAGGATATGAACAGGCAGCAGGTAAACTGACTGTTCTACACAATCTGGTGTGAAATGATGCATCACAAGCTAGATGTCATAAGGGTCCTTTAGTGGCAAGTGAACAGTGGAAGCACAGATGGATCTTCTTTCTTGGTCTGAGGAGAATGGTGCTGCTAAGAGTGGCCGGGGAATCTGGTTGATGCTAAACATTCAATGGAAAGATGAGATGAATATACTATCACGCTATGCACTCGCTGCTGAAAATGGGAACGGAGTGCTTATGGAAATTCCCGAGTGCTGTGATGTCGATTCTTAATTAAATATTAAAACATTTCTTCAACATATTTCTTAACCTTTCTGTTTACTCACCTGGCACATCCCGGCTCAGACATTGTGATCTTCCCTATAGATCCTGGCTACTGGGAAAGTTAACCCGGTCAACAAATGCCTGCAGAAGTTGGGCACAAATTTCGCAGCCATGCAGTAAATGGGCACAACACAATTACATCTTTGGATAAATGTGGAGACGACGACCCTGGTTAGTGGCGAGGTCTGAGATTCACACCAAGTCATCCTGTCCTTTGATCGTCACATATCCTTCCCGTCTGTTGAACCTCTGTAGTGTGTGTGTGTGGGTGGTTTCAGTTAGTCCACATCAACAGTTATAACAATCTTCTATTACATTTGTTTAAATTCAGGAACTTGTTTTATCTTCAGTATGTACTGTATTTTTCTGTTTATGGCATCGCCATAACGACTCCTATTTCTTTTTAGGCCCAAAATTAAGAAATATTTGTTTAAATACCTTCCCATGTATAAGGCAGCCCTCATTTTTACAATTGGGGAAAGTTTTATTCATAGAAAATATAATTTGAATGTTAAGCTTAAAAACATTTACTCAGAGCAGAGATGTGGTTTTGAAAAAAGTGCAGTGAATATCATGGATGGATAGAAAAACAGATGGTCCTCAAGATGATCAGTCGTAAACTGAAAAATTTATTGTAGACTTTTTTCTCCCTAGATATTTATGAGGACTGTCATAAGCTCATACACATATAGCATCCACATATGCACTAGAGAACATAACAAACAGATCTAGATGGTTCAGTCAAATGGCTGAGACCAGAAAAGAACACTGACCTGATCCCTGATTCAAGTGATTGTGTGGCCCCCATGACAGTCTACTCTTATTGACATGCCAGAGGATCATTGTGATGAATGTTAAGGGGAGAGCTGTGTCTAGCAGTCCTCGTAGTAGTTTCTCTCTGAGATGTACTGGAGTTTATCTGAGAGGTTGCAGCTTCATACTAGTCTTCCCAGGATGACCTTTGTGGAGTTAGAGATCTTGGACAGGATAAACCCCAACCCAGGCACTTGAGTGCTTCTGCTTTCCAGTCACAATATGTGGTCTATTTACACCTGTACAAATATATAAAAAGCAAGGAGACAGTCTGTCAGGAAGAAAACATGTCACTGTCATAGTTTGTTAAATGTGTTCCTATTTGCTGTAGCAGATTATCTGTCCCCTAGATAGCTGACAGTTCTGTTTTCTTTCTCTTCCGCCAGAGAAAAGCCACTGACATTGCTCATCTGGTCAGGAAAAAGGTGAGTTTGTTACCTTTATCAGCTTGTATTCTGCCTTTACTTTCTCTGACTTGCCAGCACACGCTCAGGTTCTATCATTGCCAGCATACGCTCAAGTTCTATCATTGCCATCAGCATTTTCACTTAGTGTGTAGTATTATAATAATGTTGCAAGGTCTTGTATATTTGCTGTCCCTGTGTGTGGGTTCCTGGGTCCTGTATATTTTCTGTCCCTGTGTGTGGGTTCCTGGGTCTTGTATATTTTCTGTCCCTGTGTGTGGGTTCCTGGGTCTTGTATATTTTCTGTCCCTGTGTGTGGGTTCCTGGGTCTTGTATATTTGCTGTCCTCATGTTGGATTCCTGGGTCTTGTATATTTGCTGTCCCTATGTGGGTTCCTAGGTCTTGTATATTTGCTGTCCTCTGTTGGGTTCCTGGGTCTTGTATATTTGCTGTCCTCATGTTGGGTTCCTGGGTCTTGTATATTTGCTGTCCTCATTTGGGTTCGTGGGTCTTGTATATTTGCTGTCCTCATGTTGGGTTCCTGGGTCTTGTATATTTGCTGTCCTCATTTGGGTTCGTGGGTCTTGTATATTTGCTGTCCCTATGTGGGTTCCTGGGTCTTGTATATTTGCTGTCCCTGTGTGTGGGTTCCTGGGTCTTGTATATTTGCTGTCCCTATGTGGGTTCCTGGATCTTGTATATATGCTGTCCCCATGTTGGGTTCCTGGGTCTTGTATATTTGCTGTCCCCACTATGGGTTCCTGGGTCTTGTATATTTGCTGTCCCTATGTGGGTTCTTAGGTCTTGTATATTTGCTGTCCCTATGTGGGTTCCTGGGTCTTGTATATTTGCTGTCCCTATGTGGGTTCCTGGGTCTTGTATATTTGCTGCTCAACTATGGGTTCCTGGGTCTTGTATGTTTTACTTCCCCCAATGGGTTCCTTGAGACCATTTTAAGGTAAAAGAATAGAGCCACTGCCTTCTGATGATATTGTGAGTAAAAACAACTGATTAGGAGTTAACTGATATTGCAGCCTTGCTGTAAACCACAATACAATGTGCTAACCATCCCTTTAAGATTTTAACCCACCCTTAAGAGACCTAGACAATAGTAAATTCACTGTTGCCACCCTTTCCTATATTTGTATATAAAAACGCAATTACTGTCAGCTACTGCATGCTACAGCATGGACCCGATGCATCTTGTTACTTAAAGTCTGTCATCAACTATGTCTTGCCTGCCATGTTTAGCTTTATCTGGAGCCTTATAGATGTCTTCTTTAGTCAGCTTGTTTCATGAGATGAGTTAGTTGACAGATTTCTCACATTGATACCTAGACACATGCATCTTCAAACTTTATTCTGTCTTTATAAGATGTTTTGGATTTGTCCATTCTCAATAAATGCCCTTCTCAATAAACCCTGCACCGTATAGGGCTCACTCCAGTTCTGTGTTTTTTTTAATAATAATTATTTATCTTCCTGCATAGTTATTTTGTCTGGCCACACTCCTTTTAACATGTTCTTGCAGTCTGGTTTGCAGATTCGAAGTTATCCCTTGGTTCTCACAAATGTCTTATTTCTCGTAGAGCATTTAGTACATCAGTCTGGTGCATGACATGTCTGCCCTCCACTGTAGCTTTACCTGAAGTCTGCCAGCTCTTGCTCAGTTCCTCATATGCCTGTGTGCCCTGGCACAAATTTGAAACTGATTTGACAGCTCCGAACGCCTCAGACTCCAACCACTGTCTTCAGACCCATTGTTTATGAGATTGCATTTCACTGATAATTTGTCATTTCCTATAGAAAATACCAACAGTAGGAACCTTGATTATCTGGCTCATGATTTATCCAGACTCTATATTATCCGGCCTAGTTTAAACAAATCTGTAATAAGTAAAAATTTTCCTTCCTCAGTTGTTGCAAACATGTATCATGTATGCATAAAACAAACTGAGATAGACATCAAAATGTGGGAAACTCCCACTAACTCTTTACTTCATCTGTTATATAATGGGGCTGTGTGGTCTCGAGGCACAGTGTCCGCCTCAAGGGCTAGAGGTTCCGGGTTCAAGCCCCGGTAAGGGCTTTTTCACGTGGACTTGGACTTCTAGTAATTCCCCCTGGTTAAAAAAAACGTTTAAAAAATTCTTTGGCAGTTGGAAATCGAAAATAGTAGCCTAACGGCGCTTTCCGTGCAAAGTTTTGAGTTAAAAATCTACCCAAAGTATTTCAGGATCCTCGCTGGTGCTACAGAGCCTGTGCACTGTGCTGAGCTTCTTTGGACTTATAGGTTACTACCAGTGTGCCGTGATGTTGATCCGCTGTTCAAACCTCAAACTTCATCAGTTGTGTATAGATTTCAGTAGTAGAGTACGTTTGCTACTGTTCTTGGTTATTTTATCAAATGGACAGAGTACAGTTGAAGGCTGGAAGACAAAACAAGCAGAAATTGAAAACTGGAGTGCTGCCCAGTCTAAAGAAAGTGGAATGAAAATAAAAATGTGAAAAGTAAACATAAACAAGTGGAGGAAGACACACACAAGCACGCACGCACGAGAGAGAGAGAGTGTTCAACATAATTCCATCATCAAGTATGGGTACAGGTCTAACTTCTGTGCCTTAAAAGGTCCATTTCTGTGCAAGGGTTCTAACAACGTATAGACATGACACCGCAGGCCTTGTCATTCTTATGACAGCTGCTTTCAAATTCTACTCATTAAGCATTTGTTAAGGAGCACCTGATCTAAGACTTCCTATAGTCAAAGGTCACAGTTACCTGTTGAGTGGGCAAGCAAAGCAGCCATTATAAGTCACACTAGACAGGAATGGTGAAAACTGATGATTGGCAGGATTTGAACATGTCTCATCAGTTTCAATCACTGCTTGTTTCCCTATGCGTCAGAATGCTGTCACAGATATCTTGGGGACTCCTGTAGTAACACTTCTAATTAGGTGTCTTCTGATACATCTCATCTACAGAGGAAGCCGGACAACGATGAGCCACCAGTGTCTAATGGTCAGGAGTCCAAGAAAATCAAACAAGGCGACAGTTCCAGGGAAACTTCTACTGATGTCAAGACTTCATCTCGGATGGATGCCAGTGGAAGTGATGACAAGTTGGATGCTGAACAAAACGTAGGTGGATATCATGTTAGTAGTTGGTAGACAGTTAATTCCACTAGTTGAGTTGAGCCAAGAATTGACATCGCAGCACTCTGGACATTCCCATGCGGGAATCTTCAGCAGCCAGCGCAGAGTTCCAATACTGATGGTACCGGTCACAGTCTGATTATGTGTCCATCTTGCCTTTCCTCTGAGTGTAGTGAGCCAGCCAGACCCTCTGGTTACACCCAGCTGCCTCAATCTCTCTAGTCTATGATAATCTTGTCTGGCTTCTGACTCCGTTGTTTGTTCCCTAAGGGCCCTGACCACATCTGCCTTGTCATGTATCAGTTCATTCAATGGTGCAGATCCAACCAATCTCTGTGCCTGTTCGTTCCCACCAAGCCGGCATGGCCTTTACAAAAATTTAAAGTGTGCTAATTACCCATGACCTTCCCAGTGAAGCTTGCCACTCTGCTAGAAGCATCCCTGTCTTCACCTTTCTCACCATGCTTTTAGAATCTTTAACAGTTATGACATGTGTGTGCATCTTGTTCTCTAGCCACCGTAAAAACTGCACTATTGTGATTCCACTACTGTATGGGTAACTCACTCACTGCCAGATTAAAGACTAGCAAGAGAATGCATTTATATGGGTACTACTGTGGCTGCTTCTGTTGATTAAAACTGTTTCTCACATGTATGGAATGTTTCTGTCTCTCCCTCTCTCTCTCTCCCTCCCCCCTCTCTCTCTTACCCCCCTCCCTCCCCTCTCTCTCTCCCTCCCTCCCCCCACCCTCTCTCTCTCTCTCTCTCTCTCTCTCTCTCTCTCTCTCTCTCTCTCTCTCTCTCTCTCTCTCTCTCTCTCTCTCTTTCTCACTGTCTCTGTCTGTCATTTCTGGTGTACTGTATAGTGTGTTAAGATAACTGGGTTTAGACTCAAATAATTGTGTTGGAGGTTCCTGTTCCCTCTCCCCTACTTCCTGTCTTCCCCCTCTTTCTCTTTATCTATCTATTAAATGGTACTGTGCAGAACAGAGGAGATCAAATGGTACTGTGCAGAACAGAGGAGATCAAATGATACTGTGCAGAACAGAGGAGATCAAATGGTACGATAGAATCACTAATGATGAGCTTTGGGAGAGAACTAAACGTACTGACGTTGGATAGGACACAATTTGAGAAAACCTGACAACAGTGTAACTAGAATGTCTTTGCACTGGAATCCACCAGCAACTAGAAATAGACAGACCAAAACCACAGAGGGGGAGCTAGAATTTAAAAAAAAAAAAAAACTAGGGAGGAGATGGGGTGAGCTGCATGCAGTAACAAAGGATCGGGCCCTGTGTTGAAGTGGGAGATCAAGGGCAGAAGTGGTAGTATAGTCAACTATGCATTCATGACGGACTTCCATGTTGCTTTCTTCATTATTGTGTGCTTATATTTGTCATGTCTAACTGCATGCTTTAGTATGTTACTGAACACTATGTCGCTTCATTTAGTTTTCTCACTCAGCATTGTTTTATCGAATGTCATTGCTTCTGTAGAATCAGTGTGCACTAAACCAGGAATTGTCCCAATCAGTGTATGCATATATATTGCAGTTCCTGATGTTCTCAAAATGTTTTGCATATGGGGTGGGGGACCACTACTTTATGGCTTGATCTGAGGAGGCAGAGATTACTGGAGTGGAAATCTGTTGAGACATCCTTGAAATAGACACTAACTTAAGAGAGGCTGGGTTAGGCAGGACCTCTGTTGTGATGCTTGTCAAAGGCTAGTTTGAAGTAGAACAACAGAATCAGCAACAGCCCATGATGATGGCAGATGATCAAAAGACATACTTGCACACCTGGCACACGCTTGGAATGGTCATTTTGCTGGTCTGTTGAAGAAGTCCAGTTATCACCAGTTGACTTGATTGAGCGACTCTACATCAGTTAGACAAATGTCATTGTTATTATTATATATATAAAACTAAATTTGAACAGTCCTCAATCCAGACAAAATTGGTTTAAAAACCAATTCACATTTTATCTGTTAGTAGCCAATTCTTTTATAAATATAATTTTTTTTAAATTTATTATTTTGTTTTATTATTGCAGAAAAATGAGACAGAAATAACAGGTCCAGTTGCCTGTTGAGCTTGCTGAGTCTTGCATGTTGCTCTGTGTAAATCTTCAAGGGACATCAGTTTTGGCCAACCTCTTCCTGGTTGTTCACGAAGCTGAATGACTTGCCAGTTGGTATTTTGTTAACTGCCTTCTGTACATAGTGATTTCATATGAATAATTGTTTTTCTTTCTTTTGTGAAATCATGGAGTCTGAATGGTTTCTTTAACTCTCATACGATGTATATTTTCCCCCCATATGATAACAGAATTGTAAACCTACTAATTAGACATTGCTGAAGCATGTGTTTATTATACAGTGTTCCACATGTCCACTTTGTATATTTTGTGATGTGACTCATGGGCTATGTGGTGATCAGATGTTATAAACACTTATTCCTGGTTGGTTTCTTAGGACATTGCACATGGTCATTGTTGTCCTAGCCATCTGGCCCACAGTTGGGGCCCCCACTGGATCCATCTAGGGCAACAGCTGTGATCCTATGCGGGGCAGGAAAGTGGCATCACCCACTGGATCCATCCACGGCAACAGTTGTAATCCTATGCGGGGCAGGATGGCGGCATCCCCCACCATCCAAGGGGGCTTCCATCAGTGCAGAACTGATACATGGTGGTCTAGTACTACTTGGGAGTCTTACAATATACTCAAACCTAACAAATGTCGTTCTGGTGATAAGACTACTTGAAACGAATTGAATTTGATACACACAATAATGTTTCTCAGCTTGTGAACTAGGTAAACAGGTGTTTTTGTCTGTTGGTATACAACCACTGATGATTTTTAGTTTCATCCAAGGGAATGTGTGTGAGTGGTGAGGCTGTATCCACTGAGGCAGTGAAGTTTGTTTAACTGCACCACTTCCAATGTATCTCTAAGTCCAGACAATCAGCAGACTGGTTTGGAGGTGGCACTGGACTTTACAACGCTGAACAAGTGACAGATGCACAGTGTTAGTGCACTTTCCAATGTGAAATAATGCAACTGAATGTTTGACATCTGGTCTGTGCAACATGAGCTTGAGCTCTGTACCATTGTAGTTGTTTCAGTCCAACTGGTCTCATAGCCACAGCAAGTGACTGACTTGGATTGAAGTAGTCATTCACAATTCTATTATGTGTGAGAAATCAGCAGACACCTGGTCATGTCTGCTCCTGTCTGAGGCAGGTGTCACACAACTATGACATTAGCAGTTTTATGAATCATCATCATTAGATTCCTCCCTACATGGTGGCAGAGTACTGTACATCAGAGAGAAAAAAAAAATAGAAAGTACAGCCGTCTGACATTGACATAAATACTTCCATGGGTGTGTGTGTACACCTGAGGGAGAAAGCAAAGCTAACAGCAGATACTTCCATGCAGTTATGTGCATGCATGCACATGAAAGAGGAAGTGTAATCTGATATCAGATGTTGCTATGTGGGTGTGTGTACGCATGTGAGTGAGAGACAGAAGCAGTCTAGCATCAGATACAGCCATGTGGGTGTCAAATGTAAGGTGTTTCAGCTGTGAAGACCATGTTTGGGGAGCTAAAGGGACTAGATCACATCTTCACTCCTTTCCTCCGCCCCCTGCCATGTGCCATTTGTGCTATGTTTTTACTTGACATTCATACTATGAATTTTGATGTATGGACATGATATACTGTAATTGCCATGTGAAATATGAGTTCTTGAAAGAATGTAAGACGGGCTTATCTCTGTAACTCTTTAGCAGCAAAGTTTGTTGGTTGCTCTGCCTGTACTATCTTCACACCAACTGTACTTGTCTTCACACCAACTGTACTTGTCTTCACACCAACTGTACTTGTCTTCACACCAACTGTACTTGTCTTCACACCAACTGTACTTGTCTTCACACCAACTGTACTTGTCTTCACACCAACTGTACTTGTCTTCACACCAACTGTACTTGTCTTCACACCATCTGTACTTGTCTTCACACCAACTGTACTTGTCTTCACACCACTGTACTTGTCTTCACACCAACTGTACTTGTCTTCACACCAACTGTACTTGTCTTCACACCAAACTGTACTTGTCTTCACACCAACTGTACTTGTCTTCACACCATCTGTACTTGTCTTCACACCATCTGTACTTGTCTTCACACCAACTGTACTTGTCTTCACACCAACTGTACTTGTCTTCACACCAACTGTACTTGTCTTCACACCAACTGTACATGTCTTCACACCAACTGTACATGTCTTCACACCAACTGTACATGTCTTCACACCAACTGTACTTGTCTTCACACCAACTGTACTTGTCTTCACACCAACTGTACTTGTCTTCACACCAACTGTACTTGTCTTCACACCAACTGTACTTGTCTTCACACCAACTGTACTTGTCTTCACACCAACTGTACTTGTCTTCACACCAACTGTACTTGTCTTCACACCAACTGTACTTGTCTTCACACCAACTGTACTTGTCTTCACACCAACTGTACTGCTAAGGCAGGAGAATGATGCCACTGCTGTTGCAGGTTTCCAATTGTGAAATGTATCCTTGTAGGACTTAGATTGTTTCCATTTCTAACAAATGAGTTATGTAATATTCTTACATTTCCTTTCAATTTGTTTGCAATCCTTTTGCAGAAAGTGAGGTGACATTAGCCCAACATTATACTGTGTAACATCCTCCGGTTCGTCTTCTTTGACTGTATTGTCTTAAGGAGTTCTGACATTTTTTCACCATTTTCTTTTCATTCATAACTGACTGATCCTATCATAGTTAACAGTTTCAACATTGATTCTCCCCACAACTTGTTCTTAATAACAAATTGTATGTGTAGTTAGTTCATGTCTGTTCCAAGTTTCCATCATATGCTGTGATCGTTTTATTTTCTCTTATGGTACCTTGTCTGTGCTTTTTTTGAATTTATTGTTGAGGCGGTGAGGGAGGCAGCAGCTGAACATTCAGCTCAACAGCCCAGTAGGGCATGCATGAACATGCTAGAGGCTGGACATGGTGGGCTTTTGGCAGGGTCTGCTATAACAGTAGTGTAGTCACTGCCTGCCCTTTGGCTCAACAACCTCATTGATGTTCTCTTGTATGTTTTGTGTAGAATCTTGCTTTGTACCAACTTAAGATATTGTTTCTTCTTCTGCTTGATATTTCAGAATATCTAGTATCTTGTGTACAAATAAAGTTTGTTTTCTCCCCGAACATAATGTTTTGAAAGGTTTTTCTAAACTGGTTTTGAAGTTACCTATTTGCTGAGGCTTTTTGAGTATAGGCATATGATGCTAGCAGTGAGTGTGTATCTTCTTGACGTTCACCAGCTGTACACTCTGGCGGAAAGTTCTGGTTGTTTGTCCACTTCGGAACTGCAGTCCTGCTCCAGAACCTGAGTGTTGCGTGTGCATCAGTTTTACAGATCTGATTCACCTGTATGCAGACTGTTGGTTCCTTGCCTCTCGGGCAGATGCACTCCGACTTCAAAGGAAGCTCCCCAATTAGTCGACTCTTACGACATGCTTTTTTAGGGAGGCAGTGGGTCTATTCTTGTTTTCCCCACAATAGGGCCCCGGAACCCAACACGGGGTTGAGTTTGTATCAACTAGTCGGCATTGGTTGGTTGATGAGCCTAGTCTGAGACCACAGGTCATTGCTTCCATTTTATTGTCACAAGATTCGATAGGTTAGCACAGAACAGTGGCTGTCACTAGGGATTAGAACTGCTGGCAACAGAGCTGATAGGCAAGCCTGCTAGTGACTGCACTATCTTGTAGCTGACAACTTGCGTTATGTAATCTGCTATTGTCTAGCCCGTATTGTAGATGTACTTGAAGATTTGCTGCAGTGTGTCCTTCTTGTAGACATTCTCTTCCGCTCTGGTCCTGCAAGTGGTTTGTGGAATTGTCCCATTTGAAAAACTGGTGAATAAATAATAGTCCAAACACAATACAGAAATATAGCACGCAGTCAATGTGTATGGCAGTTGCTTGCTAGAGGTGCCAAAGCCAACAGTCACCACCAGATTTGCAGTTTGTCTTTGATGGAAGTAGCAGGGCACGATGGAGAACATGTCAAATTACTTTTTTCTTTTTAACTTGCCGGTGATTTTTTGCTACACACATCTTCACCACAGTGGGTATAATGCAGTTTTATCTGGGATCTGCAGAACACTGGTTTGGTCACTGCTTGGTCTGGCTCAGCAGGATGTATGCTTATGAATTAAGACGCAATTCACATAGGTGTATTCTCAGATAGTCCGAACGCTCATGTTGCACGCCCAGTTTCTCAGTTCTGCGTGTGCATTCACACTTCCCACCACACTGCGACTGTCAGCAGGAATCCAGATGTTGAACAGTAGTAGACAAGATCTGGTTGTGTCTTTACTGCCGATGGGATAATGGACATATCTTGTTTCCTGTCAGGTTTAGAGGCAAGTAATAAACATACAGATGGGTAATTGGTCGGATAAATCCTGGTTGACTTGTTTGTTACCAGTAGAAACGACTAATGGCTTGCTCGTGCAGTGTCTAAGAAGAATACTCGGCATCGGGTAGCCAGATGAGTTCAGACACTGAATGTTTTATAGAGCCGATGTTAACAGTGTTGTTCATGCTCGGTCTTTGAAGTCTCAGATAGCTAGGACACAGTTGAGGGCAGGCTAGAGTCCACAAGGATATGCTATATGGTGAATTATACATGGATAGAAGATGTCAAGGATGACCTCTACTGTGACATAAAAGGGATGCAAGCGGGACATGAATGATTTAGGTATTGGGTTCAATTCTTGGAAGCAGGATGCTTCCGGAACCCCATTTTAATGGGAGGGGGAATGAGAATAGAACCCACTACCCCATAACAAGCGTGTCGTAAAAGACGACTAAATTATGTGATTTCTTTCAGCGTGAATCTGTCTGAGATTTGAGAAAGCGTCAGTCTGCATACATAAAAAAAAGCCTGATGCGTATAACGGATTAGCATACAAAACTCAAGTTCTAGAGTAAGACGACAATCCAGAAGTGGACGAACAAACAACTGTCCGGCAAAGTTCATAGCCAATGAAAGGAAACAAACAATTTACAGCTAAATTCGAGACGATCGACTTCACTGCACCGGGTGTAACTCCATATGCTCTGTCTCTCTCCATAGAATGGCTAACATTCTGCCCTAGTGTCGCACACCGCACGAACTTCGTAGCTCTAGCGGAGATCTTCATGTATCCCCACAACGCTGCACTCGTGAATTCAACGACGCATCTGTAAAACGAACCCATAACCTTCAGAGCGCATGGGAAACGGCTTGACCACTTCGTTACGGAGACCCGCCAAGCAAACAAACAAATTAAAAAACCCGTGAGAGATCAAAAGCTTTCCATGTTCACATCATCCAGTGTCTCATGTCGCCTGTCACCCGAATAAAGGTCCTCAATTATCAGGGCGGAAAATATACCCTAACAGGGCCTCAGTCACGTGTCAAATGCAGACTTCTGGGGACTATAACGCCACCGTCGAATTGCGAACTTTCGGCAACCTCCGCCACCGCCAAGTGTCTCTCGTGGATTGGAGCTAATCTAGATGACTAGTACAGGCGGTACAACAACTAGAAAGTAAGTAAAGAACCCATTTCCACGCCTTTGGGTGTACAAATCTGAGTAAAGTGGCATATGTCCTATTCCCTCTGTGCCCCCCCCCCCGGTCCCATCCATTAGAGTTTAAAAGAAAGAATTGACTAACTTCTTTACAAGCTTGTCGTCAAAAAGGCGAATGATATGGTGTGACCATGCTTTCAACAGGTCGTTGCTCATCTGTCTAAATGGCAGGCAAAACTCAAGTTCTGGAACACGTCCAAAGTACAAAAGTAAACTAACAACCGCAACATTCCACCGGAGTTTAATGCCAGACAATGATAGATAGTCATGAAAATGACGAAACAGAAGCAGAAGAAGAAAAGGAGAAGAAGAAGAAATAGTAGAAGAAGAAGAAGAAGAGGACGAAAAGGCGTGACAAAGGTCTTTTGTTTACTTGTTACTTTCCAGTATGGCCCATGATGGAGCTACCCTGCAAGTTCACAATCTCGTTTGTCTAATTTATTCTGCCAAATGGGGCAATGACTGCTCTCTGCGAGTTACTTGGAACCTTCCACTTTAAACACCAAGCCAAATGATACGTCTGGTCTGCCCGCAGTTTCTAGCCCTAAATACTGCCACAATAGACTCGGCAGATCAGTTGTCTCAAGCTTGGGGCAGGGGGTGTCCCTAGATAGGCGTGAGGTAGTTTCAAGGGGGTGGGGGGGGGGGCGTCAAGTATTTTTTATCACGCCCTCAGGCGTAGTGGGCATATAGGGCTAGACCTACATTTTAAAGACCAATCGGTACTTAGTTAGTGATGTGGTGAGCATCACGCCTGCTGCTTTTACTTCCCATGACCTTACCTGGTACCCATTCAAGGCTGGGTCAACATGGGACCATCTCCGTTGCTCTTCATTACTTTCATGACAGAATTACACTGGAGGCAAATGGAGACACTGAAATAATCAATGACCCTTACTCATAACAACGTGAAAATTCATGTGACAATCACTATAATCAAACAGGGACGAGATTTCAAATATCTAGGAAGCATATTTACGGAGGATGGTAGACTCGATAAAGAGACAGCCAGAGTACAGGAGGCAGATACTGTCACCCACAAGTTAGCCCCACGGCTTAGACACACAAATATGTCCCTTCCAGCAAAACAGCAAATGATTAACAGCATCTTCATCCATACTTTATGTTGTCAATGCCGAATTAGGACAGAGAAAATGGGACTAGAATTATAATGACAGACAAAGAGTGAAATGGTTCGACCGTCTAGTGAGAATGCAGCCAGACCAAACTGCATGCGGAATTAGTTTTTGTTGTTGTACAGCATAACGTTTGGGAGGAAGGCCAGGGAAACCCCAAGAATGAGATAGAATGAATAATAGGACGAACAAAGATGGATAAACCCACAAGAGAAGCGCAAGATAAATCCAGAAGACTACGTCATTTGGCCACAACCTGATGTCACTGAGACAACAAACAAAGAAGAAAAAGAAAAATTATAAAACTTTTTTTTGTTTTAATCATCCTAGGGATTTATGTAAAAACATGCGCTGATAAACCAAAGGAGACAGTCGGTGATAGGAAGCCACGACCACCACAGCTTGTAGAACCTTCTCCTCCTTTTGTTTCCTTTCCTGTTGCGTAAATGTGTTTTCAACTCATTTGTACACTGTCTCGTCAGTTTGTCAACAACTATGACAGATCCAAAACGGCTATCCCCACGGTGGGTGAAACGACAACAGCCGCCCAGGTAACTGACATTTTTAAAATATTTATAATGTTGTTGTTTGTTTGTTTGCGCTCATCGGCTTCAAACCCCTTTCGGAAAGACCTGGTTGTCCATTCCTGGGCTTTGGCTTTGTTCCTGGCCCTGTTTTGCGTGTGCATCCGTTTTACAGATCTTACTTATTTGTATGCAGGCTAGTGGCTCTCTGCCTCTCACATAATAAACACATCTTCTTCTTCTTCGCGTTCACTGAATGTAAACTCGGACGGAAAGTTCTGGTTGTTCGTCCACCTCCGGACCTTAGTCTTATTCCACAACCTGCTTGTTGTGTGCACATCCAATGGACAGATCTGACTTATTTGTATGCAGATTGTTGGTTCCTAGTCTCTCAGACAGATGCATTCCGATTTCGAAGAAGCTCACAGTTAGTCTACTCATACGACATGCTTGTTGGGAAGGCATTGACTCTATTTTTGTTTTCTGTACAATGGGACCACTGAAGTCATACTGGGACAATAATCAATATATAATGTAGTGATAGAATAAACGTCACATGTAACACCATTGTCTCATTGGGAATATCATGCTAACAGTAACGCAATTACGCGCAACAGTGTTTTGACGACCAGCCCACTCAAACGGTGTGCAGCTCCACCATGGCATAAACACATTACACTTTTTCTGAGCATGCGCTTGGGCTCTGCGAGGATCATATGTTAGAGCATGGTGCTACTCGTTAGGGCACAGCTCTCTCTCTCTCTCTCTCACTCTCTCTCTCTCTCTCTCTCTCTCTCTCTCTCTCTCTCTCTCTCTCTCTCTCGTGAAATCCCAAATCCATTAAGTCCTTGGTAGGCTCAAATAGGAAATTTGGGTATACTCCCTTTACGGTATTATATACGTATTAAACATACAATATAGTGACCAGCCTTCATAGAAAGAAGTAGAAAGATAGAAGGACACACTAGACAACATAAACATCGGAAGATATAGTTACCGTGCCGGGAATCGAACCTGTCACCTCCAATGGCGTGTGTGCCTCGCTAAACATGACCAGCTAGGTGCCCGTAAAAAAGGTGTCTTCACTGGCCATGTCTATCGTACACCTTGAAATTCACAACTGTGGAATACGGACATAATTTATCTCAAACATTGAAATGGGACCATAGGTTACAGAAATTTATATTAACCAAGCGTAGGTCGAATAACAAGCACAGCAACTTTTTACAAACACGGCAAACCGTAAGGTAAGAGAACACATTAGGGCTCGTGTTAACATTCATCATGTAGCAGGTCCTTTGCAGAACGTCGCTCTCATCGCAGTCTGACTGTAAGAAACTCGGTCTCTTGCCAGTTCTCCCACCTCATGAACTTTCACACTCAAGGAGTCACTTATATCCTGTACCCATCTTGGTGTCGGTCGGCCTCTGCCCCTCCTTCCTGGTCCCATGCCTTATGCTGTAAATTTTTCCAATCCGTCGTGGCGCTTGACATGACCAAAATATTTCAGCTTTCGGGAAAGGATGCTGTTTATTAGCCAATCTTCCTTGATGTTCAGATCTTTTAAGATGTCAATATTTCTCATCTTCTTTGTCCAAGATATTCTGAAAATCTTTCTATAGCATTTCAGCACAAAAGTCCCTATTCTCTTACTCAAGGACTGAGAGATAGTCCACGACTCACATCCGTATGTAGCCACAGGGAAGATGCATGCTCTCAAAATTCTAATTTGTATCTCCTTGCTGGTGCTGAACCATAGACTTTTAAAGCTGTTCAATCTTTGCATTGCTATGGCCATCCTCCTTTTAATTTCTGTCGAACAGTCTCCATTGTTGTTTATTATAGAGCCTAGATATTCAAAGTTTGTGACATTTTCAATTTAATCATCATTTATTGTTTTTGTTTTTTTGGGTGACAGCCAGTTTTATCTGTGGACATTATTGTCGTTTTCTTTAAATTCAAGAACAGATTTTGATCTTCACTGTGCTTTTGGACGGACAATATTAACTTTTCTATTCCCTTTACTCTGTTCGAAAGTAGGATTGTGTCAGCTGCGTGGCGGAGTTCCGGACGTGTTAACATTGCACGCATTAGATAGCATCAGTAGTTGAACAATTAAAGATATTCAGAATCCGATGCTGCAAAACGAATTACAAAAACAAAATAAACACAGACATGCACATTTGTATGTGATTTAGTCAATTTCGCCACATCATGCCATCGTGTTAGATTATGTTAATTTTATCTCACACGGACTTGCGCCCGGGCGATTCTCATCCGCTTGATGGCACTTTGTGTCAGCAGGGGTTTATCGCTCGTTGTGCGGTCCTAGTGGGAGTTAGACGTCACTTACTCACTTGCGCAGTCTCAAATCCACAGATGATGATTTTACTTAAGACGAAAAAGGATGTCCGAAGGCGAGTGCGAGTCTAGGTGGAGGAAGGATGTTCTAGCGCCCCCGATAGCGGCGATCAAAATGAGGCATCAACAGCAGAGCTGGATTGGGACATGCTGGAGCCCCAAGTTGACGAGTAAATATAATTGTTATCATGATTATAGTTATTGTGGAAACCGCTGTGATGAGGCGGATAAAGGTTCGCCTGCAGATGGGAAAGTCTTGGGTTCGGATCCTGGAGGAGCCGGACTTTCTTTCAATAATGACCTTGGCTCCCAGGTCGACTCAGCCTTGAGTGGCTACCAGGTACAGTCATGGGAAGTAAATGCGGCCAGCGTTATGTTGACCACATGACCCACCCAGTGCCCATTAGTCTTTACAAATATAGATCTAGCCCTATATGCCCAATATGCCGTAAGGGGTAGAAAAGGGCCCTTACAATTAATGCAGTTCTTCTTGGAGACTGTCTACCTTAAAAATGGTACGATAGTGCTTTTTGTGTGCATGTTGGTATTTTTATGCTGCCTCAATGTTTATGTTGTTAGCCTTCTGTACTCTTCTTCTATTTCTCTTCGAATCCTCCATCCTCACTGAATAAACTGCCTAGGTACTTCAACTGCTTAACTTGTTTCAATGTCTCTCCTTCAACGGGGATGATATGTCGAACTGGTGGACTTCTCTGCTCCGGCAAGGTGTTTCTCCAAAGAACGATCAGTTGTCTGAAGACAGCGTTAAGGGGCAGACGAAATGCATGGGGGTTCATAGCAAAGGCGAATGAACGTCGCTTAGCGCAAAAAAGCCTTGCATATGATATCTCAACGTCTACTTTGAGAATGGAGGTGGAGGCAGTCTCTGCTGTCTTCCGCTGGCTTGAGAATCAGCACCCCCGTGTGGGTTCCGGGGCCCCATTGTGGGGAAAACAAGAATAGACCCACTGCCTTCCCAAAAGCATGTCGTAAGAGTCGACTAATTGGGGAGCTTCCTTTGAAGTCGGAGTGCATCTGCCGGAGAGGCAAGGAACCAGCAGTCTGTATTCAAGAGAATGAGATCTGTAAAACTGATGCACACGCAACACTCAGGTTCTGGAACAGGACTACAGTTCAGTAGTGGACGAGCAACCAGAACTTTCCGCCAGAGTGTACAGCTGGTGAACGCGAAGAAGAAGAAGAAGAGAATCAGCTGTACCACCATGCCGTAATTGTAACTGACCCACAGAGCATGTTGAGAAAAGTGAAGACAAGCATCCTGCGTGCAGAGTGGCAAGCATCACTTCAGAGGTCCCGGGTAGTTAGCATCCTTTGGATATTTTCTCCAGGTCATGCCGGTGTACTAGGAAATGAGCAGGCAGATATACTGGCCGAGTCTGCACCACTCGGTGGTGAACTGATGTATGACAAGTTAGATGTTGTGGTGGCCCATGGGGAACGAATGAACAGTGCGGAGGGGCAGACAGAACATTACGGTCTGGGGAAAATGGGGTTGCTAGGAGTTACCATGGAATCTCAACACTCAGGGGAAGGATGAGGCGGATATACAATCAGACGGTTACTGGTACGATAGAAGTTGGAACTTTTTGCTTGCTGTTGAAGATTGGGAGGGAGCGCTTATGGGGGTGTCCAGACTGCTGTGATGTCGGTTCTTAATTCAGCATTCTTTCTTTCTTTTTTCTTTTTACTTAGTCTTCTTCATTTTCTTTTTCGCCGACTGTAAACTCTGGCAGAAAGTTTTGGCTGTTCGTCCATTTCTGCATCTGTAGAGTGTGCGAGCACATCTGTTTTACATCTGTGGTTTATTTGTATGCAGACGGTAGGTTGTTCGCCTCTCGGGTGAATGCACTCCTACTTCAAAGGGGATGCTCCTAATTAGTCGATTTTCACGACATTCTCTTTCAGGAGAAGTGGGTCTATTCCCTCCCCATCCACGCCCACAGAGGAAACAAGGGAGCCACACGTGAATTATGTAATGTGACTGCTTCAGTACAAGACAACTTGTCACTTTAGTGATTGCTCGTTAGTGAACATTTCCTGTCTTCTTTTACATCACTCTATTCTATCAGACTGCTACTTAAACTGTTTCTGTTCGATAGTTTCTATTTCACCGAGGGGGGGGGGGCGGCATTAGCGCAGTCGATAAGAGGCTCGCTTTCAAATCCAGCTGCGACTCGCTGCAGCCCACGGTCGGTATTCGAAACCGGGCGGCTTCCGGGGTTCACCCAGCCTTTAGGAAATGGGTACCAGAGTTGACACTCTGGGGTAAATTGAGGCACGTCGCTTTAGCTACAGAGTTACGTGCGAACGGCGACATAGGCGGACAATTCTTATCAGTTGTCCGTACTGGTGGCAGAGCACTTATGGTTTATAACTGTGTGCAATGACGCTGGTTCACATCTCCCGACTTTACCTTTTTTTTTTTTATTTCACCGAGACAACATTCATTGCTGTAGAGCTGGACTATTGACCTAGCGGCTCGAGGGCCAAATCTATCTGGCCCACGGGGGCCCAGCGAGTGGCCCGCGGATCATTGCCAGATGTATTATGTTAATGATCTGTCTATGCCTGGGCTCGAGCCTGTGTCACGTGATGATCCCCAGTTTCAAAGTTGTGACCTCTGAGTCAACTTTGTGAAATATCCCTGCTCTAGAGAGAGCTGCACTTTTGTCAACAATGATCTTGACACCCATGTCAACCCAGCCTTGAGTGGGTACAGGGTGCAGTCCCGGGAGGTAAAGGGGGCCGGCGTGATGCTGATCACATCACCCATCTTGTGCCGATTAGCCTATAAAATTTTGATTTAGCCCTATATGCCCTATACACCTAAAGTCGTGGAAAGGGTCCTTTAATTTTTTACTTGCTCTAGAGAGCAAAAACTGTGGAACAGTAGAGATGTAAAGTAATAATGCCTGGGCTTAAAGAGTCCAGGGGCAATGGCTAGTGGGAAACATTTGCAGAACATAACTATAATAACACTTGAAGACAGCATGATGTCAGAATAACACTTGTAGATAGCATGATGTCAGAATAACACTTGTAGACAGTATGTTGGCAGAATAACACTTGTAGACAGCATGATGTCAGAATAACACTTGTAGACAGCATGATGGCAGAATAACACTTGTAGACAGCATGATGTCAGAATAACACTTGTAGACAGCATGATGTCAGAATAACACTTGTAGACAGTATGATGTCAGAATAACACTTGTAGACAGCATGTTGGCAGAATAACACTTGTAGACACCATGATGTCAGAATAACACTTGTAGACAGCATGATGGCAGAATAACACTTGTAGACAGCATGTTGGTAGAATAACACTTGAAGACAGCATGATGTCAGAATAACACTTGTAGACAGCATGTTGGTAGAATAACACTTGAAGACAGCATGATGTCAGAATAACACTTGTAGACAGCATGATGTCAGAATAACACTTGTAGACACCATGATGTCAGAATAACACTTGTAGACACCATGATGTCAGAATAACACTTGTAGACAGCATGTTGGTAGAATAACACTTGTAGACAGCATGATGTCAGAATAACACTTATAGACAGCATGATGGCAGAATAACACTTGTAGACAGCATGATGGCAGAATAACACTTGTAGACAGCATGATGTCAGAATAACACTTGTAGACACCATGATGTCAGAATAACACTTGTAGACAGCATGTTGGTAGAATAACACTTGAAGACAGCATGATGTCAGAATAACACTTGTAGACAGCATGATGTCAGAATAACACTTGTAGACACCATGATGTCAGAATAACACTTGTAGACACCATGATGTCAGAATAACACTTGTAGACAGCATGTTGGTAGAATAACACTTGTAGACAGCATGATGTCAGAATAACACTTATAGACAGCATGATGGCAGAATAACACTTGTAGACAGCATGATGTCAGAATAACACTTGTAGACAGCATGATGGCAGAATAACACTTGTAGACAGCATGATGTCAGAATAACACTTGTAGACAGCATGATGTCAGAATAACACTTGTAGACAGCATGATGTCAGAATAACACTTGTAGACAGCATGATGTCAGAATAACACTTGTAGACAGCATGATGTCAGAATAACACTTGTAGACACCATGATGTCAGAATAACACTTGTAGACACCATGATGTCAGAATAACACTTGTAGACAGCATGATGTCAGAATAACACTTGTAGACAGCATGTTGTCAGAATAACACTTGTAGACAGCATGATGTCAGAATAACACTTGTAGACGGCATGATGGCAGAATAACACTTGTAGACAGCATGATGTCAGAATAACACTTGTAGACAGCATGTTGGCAGAATAACACTTGTAGACAGCATGATGTCAGAATAACACTTGTAGACAGCATGTTGGCAGAATAACACTTGTAGACAGCATGATGTCAGAATAACACTTGTAGACAGCATGTTGGCAGAATAACACTTGTAGACAGCATGATGTCAGAATAACACTTGTAGACAGCATGATGTCAGAATAACACTTGTAGACACCATGATGTCAGAATAACACTTGTAGACAGCATGTTGGCAGAATAACACTTGTAGACAGCATGATGTCAGAATAACACTTGTAGACAGCATGATGTCAGAATAACACTTGTAGACAGCATGATGTCAGAATAACACTTGTAGACAGTATGTTGGTAGAATAACACTTGTAGACAGCATGATATCAGAATAACACTTGTAGACAGTATGTTGGCAGAATAACACTTGTAGACAGCATGATGTCAGAATAACACTTGTAGACAGTATGATATCAGAATAACACTTGTAGACAGTATGATGTCAGAATAACACTTGTAGACAGTATGATGTCAGAATAACACTTGTAGACAGCATGATGTCAGAATAACACTTGTAGACAGTATGATGTCAGAATAACACTTGTAGACAGTATGTTGGCAGAATAACACTTGTAGACAGCATGATGGCAGAATAACACTTGTAGACAGTATGATATCAGAATAACACTTGTAGACAGTATGATGTCAAAATAACACTTGTAGACAGTATGATGTCAGAATAACACTTGTAGACAGTATGATGTCAGAATAACACTTGTAGACAGTATGATGTCAGAATAACACTTGTAGACAGCATGATGTCAGAATAACACTTGTAGACAGCATGATGTCAGAATAACACTTGTAGACAGCATGTTGGCAGAATAAACAATAGACAGTATGTTGTAGAATAACACTTGTAGACAGCATGATGTCAGAATAACACTTGTAGACAGCATGATTGTCAGAATAACACTTGTAGACAGCATGATGTCAGAATAACACTTGTAGACAGCATGATGGCAGAATAACACTTGTAGACAGCATGATGTCAGAATAACACTTGTAGACAGCATGATGTCAGAATAAACACTTGTAGACAGCATGATGGCAGAATAACACTTGTAGACAGCATGATGTCAGAATAACACTTGTAGACAGCATGATGTCAGAATAACACTTGTAGACAGCATGTTGGCAGAATAACACTTGTAGACAGCATGTTGTCAGAATAACACTTGTAGACAGCATGATGTCAGAATAACACTTGTAGACAGCATGATGTCAGAATAACACTTGTAGACAGCATGATGTCAGAATAACACTTGTAGACAGTATGATGTCAGAATAACACTTGTAGACAGTATGTTGGTAGAATAACACTTGTAGACAGCATGTTGGCAGAATAACACTTGTAGACAGCATGATGTCAGAATAACACTTGTAGACAGCATGATGTCAGAATAACACTTGTAGACAGCATGATGTCAGAATAACACTTGTAGACAGCATGATATCAGAATAACACTTGTAGACAGACAGCATGATGTCAGAATAACACTTGTAGACAGCATGTGTTGTCAGAATAACACTTGTAGACAGCATGTTGTCAGAATAACACTTGTAGACAGCATGATGTCAGAATAACACTTGTAGACAGCATGATGTCAGAATAACACTTGTAGACAGCATGATGTCAGAATAACACTTGTAGACAGCATGATGTCAGAATAACACTTGTAGACAGCATGATGTCAGAATAACACTTGTAGACAGCATGATGTCAGAATAACACTTGTAGACAGCATGTTGGCAGAATAACACTTGTAGACAGCATGTTGGTAGAATAACACTTGTAGACAGCATGATGTCAGAATAACACTTGTAGACAGCATGATGTCAGAATAACACTTGTAGACAGCATGATGTCAGAATAACACTTGTAGACAGCATGATGTCAGAATAACACTTGTAGACAGCATGTTGGCAGAATAACACTTGTAGACAGCATGTTGTCAGAATAACACTTGTAGACAGCATGTTGGCAGAATAACACTTGTAGACAGCATGTTGTCAGAATAACACTTGTAGACAGCATGATGTCAGAATAACACTTGTAGACAGCATGATGTCAGAATAACACTTGTAGACAGCATGATGTCAGAATAACACTTGTAGACAGCATGTTGGCAGAATAACACTTGTAGACAGCATGTTGTCAGAGAATAACACTTGTAGACAGCATGTTGTCAGAATAACACTTGTAGACAGCATGATGTCAGAATAACACTTGTAGACAGCATGATGTCAGAATAAGACACTTGTAGACAGCATGATGTCAGAATAACACTTGTAGACAGCATGATGGCAGAATAACACTTGTAGACAGCATGATGTCAGAATAACACTTGTAGACAGTATGATGTCAGAATAACACTTGTAGACAGCATGATGTCAGAATAACACTTGTAGACAGCATGATGTCAGAATAACACTTGTAGACAGCATGATGTCAGAATAACACTTGTAGACAGCATGATGTCAGAATAACACTTGTAGACAGCATGATGTCAGAATAACACTTGTAGACAGCATGATGTCAGAATAACACTTGTAGACAGCATGATGTCAGAATAACACTTGTAGACAGCATGATGTCAGAATAACACTTGTAGACAGCATGATGTCAGAATAACACTTGTAGACAGCATGATGTCAGAATAACACTTGTAGACAGCATGATGTGGCAGAATAACACTTGTAGACAGCATGATGTCAGAATAACACTTGTAGACAGCATGATGTCAGAATAACACTTGTAGACAGCATGATGTCAGAATAACACTTGTAGACAGCATGTTGGCAGAATAACACTTGTAGACAGCATCAGAATAACACTTGTAGACAGCATGTTGGCAGAATAAATAACACTTGTAGACAGCATGATGTCAGAATAACACTTGTAGACAGCATGATGTCAGAATAACACTTGTAGACAGCATGTTGTCAGAATAACACTTGTAGACAGCATGATGTCAGAATAACACTTGTAGACAGCATTGTCAGAATAACACTTGTAGACAGCATGTTGTCAGAATAACACTTGTAGACAGCATGATGTCAGAATAACACTTGTAGACAGCATGATGTCAGAATAACACTTGTAGACAGCATGTTGGTCAGAATAACACTTGTAGACAGCATGATGTCAGAATAACACTTGTAGACAGCATGTTGTCAGAATAACACTTGTAGACAGCATGATGTCAGAATAACACTTGTAGACAGCATGATGTCAGAATAACACTTGTAGACAGCATGATGTCAGAATAACACTTGTAGACAGCATGATGTCAGAATAACACTTGTAGACAGCATGATGTCAGAATAACACTTGTAGACAGCATGATGTCAGAATAACACTTGTAGACAGCATGATGTCAGAATAACACTTGTAGACAGCATGATGTCAGAATAACACTTGAATAACAACTTAGACAGCATGATGTCAGAATAACACTTGTAGACAGCATGTAGACAGCATGATGTCAGAATAACACTTGTAGACAGCATGTTGTCAGAATAACACTTGTAGACAGCATGATGTCAGAATAACACTTGTAGACAGCATGATGTTGGCAGAATAACACTTGTAGACAGCATGATGTCAGAATAACACTTGTAGACAGCATGTTGTCAGAATAACACTTGTAGACAGCATGATGTCAGAATAACACTTGTAGACAGCATGTTGGCAGAATAACACTTGTAGACAGCAGCAGAATGATGTAGACAGCATGTTGGCAATAACACTTGTAGACAGCATGTTGGCAGAATAACACTTGTAGACAGCATGATGTCAGAATAACACTTGTAGACAGCATGTTGTCAGAATAACACTTGTAGACACTTGTAGATGATGATGTCAGAATAACACTTGTAGACAGCATGTTGGCAGAATAACACTTGTAGACAGAATAACATGTTGTTGGCAGAATAACACTTGTAGACAGCATGTTGGCAGAATAACACTTGTAGACAGCATGTTGTCAGAATAACACTTGTAGACAGCATGTTGGCAGAATAACACTTGTAGCATGTGTTGGCAGAATAACACTTGTAGACAGCATGTTGGCAGAATAACACTTGTAGACAGCATGTTGGCAGAATAACACTTGTAGACAGCATGATGTCAGAATAACACTTGTAGACAGCATGATGTCAGAATAACACTTGTAGACAGCATGTTGGCAGAATAACACTTGTAGACAGCATGTTGGCAGAATAACACTTGTAGACAGCATGTTGGCAGAATAACACTTGTAGACAGCATGAATAACACTTTGTCAGAATAACACTTGTAGACAGCATGTTGGCAGAATAACACTTGTAGACAGCATGATGTCAGAATAACACTTGTAGACAGCATGATGTCAGAATAACACTTGTAGACAGCATGATGTCAGAATAACACTTGTAGACACCATGATGTCAGAATAACACTTGTAGACAGCATGATGTCAGAATAACACTTGTAGACAGCATGATGTCAGAATAACACTTGTAGACAGCATGATGTCAGAATAACACTTGTAGACAGCATGATGTCAGAATAACACTTGTAGACAGCATGTTGGCAGAATAACACTTGTAGACAGCATGTTGGTCAGAATAACACTTGTAGACAGCATGATGTCAGAATAACACTTGTAGACAGCATGTTGGCAGAATAACACTTGTAGACAGCATGTTGTCAGAATAACACTTGTAGACAGCATGATGTCAGAATAACACTTGTAGACAGCATGTTGGCAGAATAACACTTGTAGACAGCATGATGTCAGAATAACACTTGTAGACAGCATGATGTCAGAATAACACTTGTAGACAGCATGATGTCAGAATAACACTTGTAGACAGCATGATGTCAGAATAACACTTGTAGACAGCATGTTGTCAGAATAACACTTGTAGACAGCATGATGTCAGAATAACACTTGTAGACAGCATGATGTCAGAATAACACTTGTAGACAGCATGATGTCAGAATAACACTTGTAGACAGCATGTTGACAGAATAACACTTGTAGACAGCATGATGTCAGAATAACACTTGTAGACAGCATGTTGGCAGAATAACACTTGTATGACAGAATAACATAGATGTCAGAATAACACTTGTAGACAGCATGATGTCAGAATAACACTTGTAGACAGCATGATGTCAGAATAACACTTGTAGACAGCATGATGTCAGAATAACACTTGTAGACAGCATGATGTCAGAATAACACTTGTAGACAGCATGTTGACAGAATAACACTTGTAGACAGCATGTTGGCAGAATAACACTTGTAGACAGCATGTTAGACAGCATGATGTCAGAATAACACTTGTAGACACCATGATGTCAGAATAACACTTGTAGACAGCATGATGTCAGAATAACACTTGTAGACACATGTCAGAATAACACTTGTAGACAGCAGCATGTTGTCAGAATAACACTTGTAGACAGCATGATGTCAGAATAACACTTGTAGACAGCATGTTGGCAGAATAACACTTGTAGACAGCATGATGTCAGAATAACACTTGTAGACAGCATGATGTCAGAATAACACTTGTAGACAGCATGTTGGCAGAATAACACTTGTAGACAGCATGTTGGCAGAATAACACTTGTAGACAGCATGTTGGCAGAATAACACTTGTAGACAGCATGTTGTCAGAATAACACTTGTAGACAGCATGATGGCAGAATAACACTTGAAGACAGCATGTTGGCAGAATAACACTTGTAGACAGCTTGTAGTTGTCAGAATAACACTTGTAGACAGCATTGGCAGAATAACACTTGTAGACAGCATGTTGTCAGAATAACACTTTGTAGACAGCATGATGTCAGAATAACACTTTGTAGACAGCATGATGTCAGAATAACACTTGTAGACAGCATGTTGTCAGAATAACACTTGTAGACAGCATGATGTCAGAATAACACTTGTAGACAGCATCGCAGAATAACACTTGTGCATGATGTCAGAATAACACTTGTAGACAGCATGATGTCAGAATAACACTTGTAGACAGCATGATGTCAGAATAACACTTTGTAGACAGCATGATGGTCAGAATAACACTTGTAGACAGATGTGATGTCAGAATAACACTTGTAGACAGCATGATGTCAGAATAACACTTGTAGACAGCATGATGTCAGAATAACACTTGTAGACAGCATGTTGGCAGAATAACACTTGTAGACAGCATGTTGGCAGAATAACACTTGTAGACAGCATGTTGGCAGAATAACACTTGTAGACAGCATGAATTTGGCAGAATAACACTTGTAGACAGCATGTTGGCAGAATAACACTTGTAGACAGCATGTTGGCAGAATAACACATGTTGTGAAGACAGCATGTTGGCAGAATAACACTTGAAGACAGCATGTTGGCAGAATAACACTTGTAGACAGCATGTTGGCAGAAATACACTTGTAGACAGCATGTTGGCAGAATAACACTTGTAGACAGCATGTTGGCAGAATAACACTTGTAGACAGCATGTTGGCAGAATAACACTTGTAGACAGCATGTTGGCAGAATAACACTTGTAGACAGCATGTTGGCAGAATAACACTTGTAGACACAGCATGTTGGCAGAATAAACACTTGTAGACAGCAGGTTGGCAGAATAACACTTGTAGACAGCAGGTTGGCAGAATAACACTTGTAGACAGCATGTTGGCAGAATAACACTTGTAGACAGCATGTTGACAGAATAACACTTGTAGACAGCATGTTGGCAGAATAACACTTGTAGACAGCATGATGTCAGAATAACACTTGTAGACAGCATGTTGGCAGAATAACACTTGTAGACAGCATGTTGGCAGAATAACACTTGTAGACAGCATGTTGGCAGAATAACACTTGTAGACAGCATGTTGGCAGAATAACACTTGTAGACAGCATGATGTCAGAATAACACTTGTAGACAGCATGTTGTCAGAATAACACTTGTAGACACCATGATGTCAGAATAACACTTGTAGACAGCATGATGTCAGAATAACACTTGTAGACACCATGATGTCAGAATAACACTTGTAGACAGCATGTTGACAGAATAACACTTGTAGACAGCATGATGTCAGAATAACACTTGTAGACACCATGATGTCAGAATAACACTTGTAAACAGCATGTTGACAGAATAACACTTGTAGACAGCAGGTTGGCAGAATAACATTTGTAGACAGCATGTTGGCAGAATAACACTTGTAGACAGCAGGTTGACAGAATAACACTTGTAGACAGCATGTTGGCAGAATAACACTTGTAGACAGCATGTTGTCAGAATAACACTTGTAGACAGCATGATGTCAGAATAACACTTGTAGACACCATGATGTCAGAATAACACTTGTAGACAGCATGATGTCAGAATAACACATGTAGACAGCATGTTGGCAGAATAACACTTGTAGACACCATGACGTCAGAATAACACTTGTAGACACCATGATGTCAGAATAACACTTGTAGACAGCATGATGTCAGAATAACACTTGTAGACAGCATGTTGGCAGAATAACACTTGTAGACACCATGATGTCAGAATAACACTTGTAGACAGCATGTTGGCAGAATAACACTTGTAGACACCATGATGTCAGAATAACACTTGTAGACAGCATGTTCGCAGAATAACACTTGTAGACAGCATGTTGGCAGAATAACACTTGTAGACAGCATGTTGGCAGAATAACACTTGAAGACAGCATGTTGGCAGAATAACACTTGAAGACAGCATGTTGGCAGAATAACACTTGTAGACAGCATGTTGGCAGAATAACACTTGTAGACAGCATGTTGGCAGAATAACACTTGAAGACAGCATGTTGGCAGAATAACACTTGTAGACAGCATGTTGGCAGAATAACACTTGTAGACAGCATGTTGGCAGAATAACACTTGTAGACAGCATGTTGGCAGAATAACACTTGTAGACAGCATGTTGGCAGAATAACAATTGAAGACAGCATGTTGGCAGAATAACACTTGTAGACAGCATGTTGGCAGAATAACACTTGAAGACAACATGTTGGCAGAATAACACGTGTAGACAGCAGGTTGGCAGAATACCATTTGTAGACAGCATGTTGGCAGAATAACACTTGTAGACAGCAGGTTGACAGAATAACACTTGTAGACAGCATGTTGGCAGAATAACACTTGTAGACAGCAGGTGGACAGAATAACACTTGTAGACATCATGTTGACAGAATAACACTTGTAGACAGCATGTTGGCAGAATAACACTTGTAGACAGCATGTTGGCAGAATAACACTTGTAGACAGCATGATGTCAGAATAACACTTGTAGACACTAGGTTGGCAGAATAACACTTGTAGACAGCATGTTGGCAGAATAACACTTGAAAAGAGCATGTTGGCAGAATAAAACTTGAAGACAGCAGATTGGCAGAATAACACTTGTAGACACCATGATGTCAGAATAACACTTGAAGACACCATGATGGCAGAATAACACTTGAAGACAGCATGTTGGCAGAATAACACTTGTAGACAGCATGTTGGCAGAATAACACTTGTAGACAGCAGGTTGGCAGAATAACACTTGTAGACAGCAGGTTGGCAGAATAACACTTGTAGACAGCAGGTTGGCAGAATAACACTTGTAGACAACAGGTTTGCAGAATAACACTCGAAGACAGTATGATGTCAGAATAACACTCGAAGACAGCATGTTGGCAGAATAACACTTGAAGACAGCATGTTGGCAGAATAACACTTGAAAACAGCATGGAAGATAACGACACCACTAAAATAACATCAGCGACATTACTTACCCAAGGATGATGTGTCTTATGAGGTGAGTATTCATTAGTTTCCTGGCGTATGATTATAAATTATTTACTAGAAAGAATTTAGTGGACACTTGTGACGTCATTGATGCGTGGATCACGTATTGCTAGGCCAATATATTATAGATCTTGTCACACTCGATTTGTCTCGTGGTTTATACCATGCCGACCGCCTTTGATTCTGAGAGTATTTGACGGCTGTTTTATTCTGAAAGTACTAGTCAGTTGTTACAATAAACAAACAGATAATCTATTAATCAGCACTTATACAAAGAAGTAGAAAGATAGGACATACTCATACAAATCGAAAGCTATAGTTATCGTGCCAGGAATCGAACCTGTCACTTTTATTTGGTGTGCGCGCCTCGCTATGGAAACAAGTTTGGTAAAACATGACTAACTAGGCAGCCCTAACACAAAGATGTCTTCATATGCCATTCTATCGTACAGCTTGAAATCCACAACTATGGAATACTAACAAAAATTCAACTCAAACCACTGAAATAGCACCATAGGTTACACAAATTTATACATGTATTAACCAACCGTAGATCGAATAACAAACACAACTATTCCAAACACATCAGAAGGTATCGCTTGGAAAAGGGGAGGGGGGGGGGTGTCACGCTCAGGGAACACATGTTGTGTTGTAGCACACGCGTTGTTGTGTTGTAGCACACGCGTTGTTGTGTTGTAGACACACGTTGTGGTGTTGTAGCACACGCGTTGTTGTGTTGTAGCACACGCGTTGTTGTGTTGTAGACACACGTTGTGGTGTTGTAGCACACGCGTTGTTGTGTTGTAGACACACGTTGTGGTGTTGTAGCACACGCGTTGTTGTGTTGTAGACACACGCTTTGTTGTGTTGTAGCACACGCTTTGTTGTGTTGTAGACACACGTTGTTGTGTTGTAGACATATGTTGTTGTGTTGTAGACACACGTTGTTGTGTTGTAGACACACGTTGTGGTGTTGTGGACAGATGTTGTGGTGTTGTGGACAGATGTTGTGGTGTTGTAGACAGATGTTGTAGACAGATGTTGTGGTGTTGTAGACAGATGTTGTGGTGTTGTAGACAGATTTTGTGGTGTTGTAGACAGATGTTGTGGTGTTGTGGACAGATGTTGTGGTGTTGTAGACAGATGTTGTGGTGTTGTGGACAGATGTTGTGGTGTTGTAGACAGATATTGTGGTGTTGTAAACAGATATTGTGGTGTTGTAGACAGATGTTGTGGTGTTTTGGACAGATATTGTGGTTTTGTAAACAGATGTTGTGGTGTTGTAGACAGATGTTGTGGTGTTGTAGACAGATGTTATAATGTTGTGGAGATATGTTGTAGACAGATGTTATGATGTTGTAGATAGATGTTGTGGTGTTGCAGACAGATGTTGTGGTGTTGTAGACAGATATTGTGGTGTTGTAAACAGATATTGTGGTGTTGTAGACAGATGTTGTGGTGTTTTGGACAGATATTGTGGTTTTGTAAACAGATGTTGTGGTGTTGTAGACAGATGTTGTGGTGTTGTAGACAGATGTTATAATGTTGTGGAGATATGTTGTAGACAGATGTTATGATGTTGTAGATAGATGTTGTGGTGTTGCAGACAGATGTTGTGGTGTTGTAGACAGATGTTATAATGTTGTGGATATATGTTGTAGACAGGTGTTATAATGTTGTGGATAGATGTTGTAGCCAGATGTTATAATGTTGTGGATATATGTTGTAGACAGATGTTATAATTTTGTGGATATATGTTGTAGACAGATGTTATAATTTTGTAGATAGATGTTGTGGTGTTGTAGACAGATATTGTGGTGTTGTAGACAGATGTTTTGGTGTTGTAGACAGATATTGTGGTGTTGTAGAAAGATGTTGTGGTGTTGTAGACAGATGTTGTGTTGTAGACAGATGTTATAATGTTGTGGATATATGTTGTAGACAGATGTTATAATGTTGTAGACAGATGTTGTGGTGTTGTAGACAGATGTTGTGGTGTTGTAGACAGATGTTATAATGTTGTGGACAGATGGTGTGGTGATGGTGTTGTAGACAGATGTTGTGGTGTTGTAGACAGATGTTATAATGTTGTGGTGTTGCAGACAGATGTTGTGGTGTTGTAGACAGATGTTATAATGTTGTGGATAGATGTTGTAGACAGATGTTATAATGTTGTGGACAGATGGTGTGGTGATGGTGTTGCAGACAGATGTTGTGGTGTTGTAGACAGATGTTATAATGTTGTGGATAGATGTTGTAGACAGATGTTATAATGTTGTGGATAGATGTTATAATGTTGTGGATAGATGTTGTAGACAGATGTTATAATGCTGTGGAAAGATGTTGTATACAGATGTTATAATGTTTTGGACAGATGTTGTAGACAGATGTTATAATGTTGTGGAAAGATGTTGTAGACAGATGTTATGTTTTGGACAGGTGTTGTAGACAGATGTTATAATGTTGTGGATAGGTGTTGTAGACAGATTATAATGTTGTGGATAGGTGTTGTAGACAGATTATAATGTTGTTGATAGATGTTGTGGTGTTGTAGACATATATTGTGGTGTTGTATACAGATGTTGTGGTGTTGTAGACAGATGTTATAGTGTTGTAGACAGATGTTGTGGTGTTGTAGACAGAAGTTGTTTTGTTGTAGACAGATGTTATACTGTTGTGGACATATGTTGTTGTGTTGTGGACAGCTGAATTATGTACGGGTGACTTTGTTTGGCTTGTCTTTATTATCTCAACCTTTAAAACTGATCTCTCACATGAGACCCGGAGAGAAGAAACTCGACAGTTTCACCTCACGGCCAGAAACATGATCACTGTCAGAACTGACTAAAATACACGAGACAGAAGATTATATATTAGCCATGACTACCAAGTGTCCATTATTTAATCATAACTGGAATTGGCTCGATATGCCAAAATTGCTTCTCTAGCCTCCAGTGAGAGAAATTGGTTTAAACCAGAATTGTTCACAAATTGTTTTTTCGTGTTATTATCTTTATCCACTGTCTCAAGAATAAAGTTGGATAAAATGATAGAACGTGTTCGTTAATGACAGGTGGTTTGGTCATGTTTTATAATGCGGTCAAGATTGCAGGGACCGGTGAATGTGTGAGATGCTGATTATTCAATTGGTCAATCAACCGGAAAAACAAAAACACGTTGCGTGCAATATTTCAGCTCCAGAGACCACATGACTAGGAGCTTTGCTTATTGAAGCGTAACACGTCAAACAACACGTACTTAACTTCTCTCCGAGGAATTTCCGGAACTACTTTTGTGTTTTGGACAATTGGCATCCCTCCTGTGTTGACCAGCTGACTGTGACAATGTAAGTAGTTCCGGACCTTCCTGTATCTGTCTACCCCCGCCCACCAACATCCGCGACGAGAATCAACAATTATACTATCTGGATAATAAACTCACCCTGGTAAAGACATAATGTTAGCGAGAATATCGAAATATTCATAGAACAATTTACAAACACATCCGCCTTTTTGATGACACAATGGGTGAATCGATAATAATTAGAGACTTTATTGGGCAGACAAAAGTCAAAATAAAAGGAGTGGAAAAAAAATCATCACACTGTTGCACACCAATATGTCGCAGAAGGCTCACAGTCTAATCCTCCATTCTGATGTGTTCTGTACAATCCTTCACATATCATCGATGGAATCCTTCTTTTTCTTCTTCTTAGCTGTAAACTCTGGTGGAAAGTTCTGGTTTGTTCGTCCACTTCTGGACTTTGATCTTTTTCTTCTCCCTTTTTCTTCTTCTTAGCTGTAAACTCTGGTGGAAAGTTCTAGTTTTTCGTCCACTTTCTGGTCTTTGATCTTCTTCTACTTCTTTTTCTTCTTGAGTATCTGTTCTACAGACAGTCTTATTTTCATGCAGATTATTGATCCTCCCCTCACAAGCAGATACACTGACTTCGAAAGAAACATTGCGAATTAGTCGATTTGTCCTACAGTGTCTCTTTAATGTCCATGTTTCCTCAGTCCAGTTGTTCTCAATTTCAGTGCCTGTTTAGTTATTTCTGTCGGCTGCTGCTCAGAATGTGCCCAGTAAAGCGCCACCTTCTTTGTTTGATAACTTGTGATACCAATGGCTATCGCTGATTCCGTGACCACTGAATGAATCAATAGTTTACAAATGTTGTTGGGTTGCTTCCCCTGGCCATCTAACATGTTACAATACAAATAGAAAACACGGTGACGACGCTACCGGATTGACTGGCTCACATATCATTACTATAACCCTTTTGTTCGTTTGACTAATTTCATATCATAACTATAACCTTATAATTTGAGTGACCGGTCCCATGTCATAGCCCTATCATTTTATCGACTGGTATCATATCATAAATATAACTATATCGTTTGATTGACTGGTGTCACATCATAAATATAGCTATATCGTTTGATTGACTGGTGTCACATTATAAATATAGTTATATCGTTTGATTGACTGGTGTCGCATCATAAATATAACTATATCGTTTGATTGACTGGTGTCGCATCATAAATATAGCTATATCGTTTGATTGACTGGTGTCACATTATAAATATAGTTATATCGTTTGATTGACTGGTGTCACATTATAAATATAGTTATATCGTTTGATTGACTGGTGTCGCATCATAAATATAGCTATATCGTTTGATTGACTGGTGTCGCATCATAAATATAGCTATATCGTTTGATTGACTGGTGTCACATTATAAATATAGTTATATCGTTTGATTGACTGGTGTCACAAATATATACTATATCGTTTGATTGACTGGTGTCGCATCATAAATATAGCTATATCGTTTGATTGACTGGTGTCGCATCATAAATATAGCTATATCGTTTGATTGACTGGTGTCGCATCATAAATATAACTATATCGTTTGATTGACTGGTGTCACATTATAAATATAACTATATCGTTTGATTGACTGGTGTCGCATCATAAATATAACTATATCGTTTGATTGACTGGTGTCACATCATAAATATAACTATATCGTTTGATTGACTGGTGTCACATCATAAATATAACTCTATATCGTTTGATTGACTGGTGTCACATCATAAATATAACTATATCGTTTGATTGACTGGTGTCACATCATAAATATAACTATATCGTTTGATTGACTGGTGTCACATAATAAATATAACTATATCGTTTGATTGACACTAGTACACAATACCGGTCAGTGGGCCCCTGGACTGAATGGTTCCATGTGCAGTGAAATAAACTAAGCAACCAGCTTGGCTGTTGTTTACATCAGTTCATATCACTTACGCTGTTTCTCGTCAAAAGTGATTGGCCCAGATACACTTTCGTGACTCCGCCTTCATGGGCTTGTCAACGCCCTCTAGGCCACACGGAAACCATACTAGAATCTGAGCATAGAAATCAATGTTTGCATCTCCTATAGAGTTGACTAAAATCAGGCCCTTCTGTATAAATAGAGAAGGCCGTGCCTATAATAAACTCGTCATTGAGAAACTTGATAACAATTGTAGCCAACAGTGGTCACAAACGAAATTTAATTAAAAAAATAATAGTTACACAGTAACTGAAATACAGATTTAGCAGAATGCTGGTTATATAGGATTCTTTTCTAAGCAGCCCGCCTTTACTTCTCAGGTGTATGGGAATAGGAACTCTGCGTTTGTTGCTGAAGATGCGGATAGGGCGCTTATGGGAATGCCCCAAATGCTATGATGTCGATTCTTAATTCAGCTTTCACTTCCCAAATCCCCCGTGTGGGTTCCGGAGCCCTATTGAGAGGAAAACAAGAATAGACCCACTGCCTCCCCAAAAGCATGTCGTAAGAGTCGACTAACTGAGAAGCTTCCTTTGAAGTCGGAGTGCATCTGCCTGAGAGGCAAGGAACCAGCAGTCTACATTCAATTGAATCAGATCTGTAAAACTGATGCACACGCAACACTCAGGTTCTGGAGCAGGACTGCAGTCCAGAAGTGGACGAACAACCATAACTTTACGCCAGAGTGTACAGCTGGTGAACGTGAAGAAGAAGAGAAAAAAGACGTCCCAAATTTTTCACCACGTAACCACGTTAGGCTGGGTCAAGGTCATTATTTGAAAACTTCCGGCTCGATGCGGATATGAGCCTACAACACTGGAGCCCGAAGCAAGCGTCTAATCTCTACACCACCACGCCCCCTCGTGTTCATGACGAACAGGAATAATTTGGCAGGCGGAGTGATTTCACCTTGTTACTTTTTGAAAGAGGGAGAGCTGTGGGTGCTTTGGTTGCCTTCCATTCGTGAGATACATTGTAAAATAAGCCGATTCAAAACATCGTTAGAGAAATTCAATGTGTTTTTAATTTCGAAAATTCAACTAGAAGACAGACACTTACAAACAGTGAGATAAAATATACGTACCGACCTAGGGTGGATCAGAAGGTAAGCATTTAACATTTAGAAGGACAATACTGAGCATGTGTCTTGTGCCTGGTGTTTAGGCCAAATTGACCACGCTTGGTCAAAATATCATAGACCTATCGGCAGCTGATAAACGATATGATTTACATTTCACCGGTTGCATTTAATTCGTATAATATTTCATGACCCCTGTTTTAGTCTGTCAATCGTGGTCAGTTGTTGGTGTGTGAGCTGACAGACCTTAGATACTCTCTATATCCCGCCATTAGAGCCGAGTTGCCCTCTTAACTTGTTGGTCAGTTCTATTTCTGGCAATTCCCGAGAACACCAGAATATTTCCGGGTACCAATGTCTGCGAGGCCGGCTAG
Organism: Candidula unifasciata; assembly: GCA_905116865.2. Lineage (NCBI taxonomy): Eukaryota > Metazoa > Mollusca > Gastropoda > Stylommatophora > Geomitridae > Candidula > Candidula unifasciata. Next base: position 693,834 of record CAJHNH020002757.1, read on the forward strand.
TGTGCACAAGGTTTACTGAGTGGTAAATACAGTCAGTCTAGCGTTTTGGGACATTGCCACTGGACAATGTTCCTCGGACAGTGGTCTTTATAGGCAAGGCAAGGTTAAAAATATGTTTGGTAATCACAGATAAAAGCATTTAATATTTTGGTAGCAAGTTTGATTTTCCTGATTTTTTTTTTGTGGGGGGGGGGGGGGGGGGTATATATTGAGCCAGCAAAGCTGACTACCCACTGAAATTAGCAGATATCGCGAAACAGCTGATGCCACTCTAAGCCGAGAAATGTACTTTTTAGGGGACAATTGCTGACATGGCAAACTAATTTACCTGGTATTCATTAGTTGTAATCATAAAACAAAACTGGGCTCTCCTTTGAATCATTCCCCAAAATGGCGGCTTTAATATGATGGCGTTTGAAAGAGCTAAATTGGCCAATTTCTTGCCATAAAATATCCAAAAATATTCGAATGCGAGTCAGTTCTATTAAAAATATATGTGCCGACTCCGGATAACGAAACAAATGCTCTGACAGGGTCTCGGCGATACGTTACTCGCCGACCTGCTTCTGCAAGTGTGCCTCACTGCCGAAAGTATCCCCCGTGCCGCTACGCGCAGCGCGGATGTGGACTAAACTAGATGGCCGGGACTCACCAGCGGCAGCTACCGCATCTCCTGCAACTTCCTCCAATAACTGTACTCGTTTAGCCCCCAGCCGCGCGTTGTGGCGCGGGAGATACTCTCGGCGATAAGTTTAATCGCGTTTGGCGCATGCTGACAAGTCTGACATCTTACCGCTGCTAAATCCTCCAATCGGAAGAACACAGTATTGCTAATCGGCTTTCATCGTCTGTAATGTCTCGAAATTGGTCAACGGTCGCTAATATCGTCTGCTAGTATCGTCTGCAGAAACGCTGGAAATTTTTGTCAACGGTCGGTATTTATCGTCTGCTACTAGTACCGTGTGCAAATGTTGATATTGATTGTCAAGTAATCCTAGTTTTGCCGCGATTTGTTCCTTGGCAGAAAGTCCGTATTTTAGATATACGCGAACACCGTCGTTCGGATATTTTTTGGATATTTTATGGCCAGAATGTGGCATGCTGGGATGATTCAAAGAAGAGCCCAAAATTGACTGTCTAGATCTGAACCAAGACTTGGTGAACCACACATTCTGACCCTAGACTTCGTGAACCACACATTCTGACCTTAGACTTCGTGAACCACACATTCGGACCCTAGACTTCGTGAACCACACATTCTGACCCTAAACTTCGTGAACCACACATTCGGACCCTAGACTTCGTGAACCACACATTCTGACCCTAAACTTCGTGAACCACACATTCGGACCCTAGACTTGGTGAACCACACATTCTGACCCTAAACTTCGTGAACCACACATTCGGACCCTAGACTTCGTGAACCACACATTCTGACCCTAAACTTCGTGAACCATACATTCTGACCCTAGACTTCGTGAACCACACATTCTGACCCTAGACTTCGTGAACCACACATTCTGACCCTAGACTTCGTGAACCACACATTCTGACCCTAGGACTTCGTGAACCACACATTCTGACCCTAGACTTCGTGAACCACACATTCGGACCCTAGACTTCGTGAACCACACATTCGGACCCTAGACTTCGTGAACCACACATTCGGACCCTAGACTTCGTGAACCACACATTCTGACCCTAGACTTCGTGAACCACACATTCGGACCCTAGACTTCGTGAACCACACATTCGGACCCTAGACTTCGTGAACCACACATTCTGACCCTAGACTTCGTGAACCACACATTCGGACCCTAGACTTCGTGAACCACACATTCTGACCTTAGACTTCGTGAACCACACATGTTTGTGCAAAAAAAAAAAAAAAAAAGCGAGGTCTGATGGAATTAAGGATAAATGTAAAAGTTTTAGTTTCCACAATTTATACTTAATGTTGCTGCCTAATACGCATACTGACGACTAATGGTGTCAACTCTTCATGCAACACAAATGACAGTATTACATATTGGCTGATACGTCAATAACCGGTTTGTTTTATAATTGATCTCTGCAGTACCGTGAGATAAACAAACGTTCATTTGCAAATGTAGACCCATGCTGAAGAGGCGTGCTTGGTGCATTTAGATACATGTTGCGTGTTATAGATACATGTTGCGTGTTGTAGACATATGTTGCGTGTTATAGATACATGTTGCGTGTTGTAGACACATGTTGCTTGTTGTAGACACATGTTGCGTGTTGTAGACACATGTTGCGTGTTGTAGATCATGTTGGTCTTTGTAAACGCAAGACGCGTCTTTTGTGTATTGTAGACATGTTTTGTGTGGTGTAGTTTGTAGATACGTATTGTGGTCGTAAAGTCCGGAATCTGTTACAGTGTACAGTACTGTTGCTAGTGACGACAGGTCTACAATAATGGTTGCAGAAGATTACCAGGACCCTTGCCAAGCTACACGACTTTTATTTTATTTTCAAAAGAAGTAAACACAGTTAGGGCAGGTGTGTTAAAGGGTTCCCTGAGGAGAAGCAAATACTAGTAACACTTAGGCAACCGATGGTAAGGTTGACCTCGCGGTTGGCTACCTAATCCTGATAACACAATACGCAACAAAAACCAACCAACCCAGAGAAAGCCGAAAGTAGTCCGGATCAGTGTTGCCACTTTTCTTTGACCCAAAAAAATTCAAAACGGAGTTTAAAAAAATCTAAAAACATCTAAATTTGCATAGAAAACATCTAGAAAAAACATCCAAATAGAAAGAGTCACAAATTACATAGCTATTGATATGACTTACCCTATAGAATCATGTCCTCATCTTCACCGATGTCTGCCTTACAGGATCCACAGGATAAACCTAGCTTGGATGATGGAGTTGAAGCATCAGATCCAAAATGACTCTGGTATGCTTTAGCTGTTACATTTTCTTTTAATACCCAGTCAGGAAGCTGATAAGTGGAACAGCATTTTCAAACTCTCATCAGGCCGAATTTATTTGTCAAGATTTGATATAATTCATAGCACTGAAAACTCTTTCTACGTCAGCAGTTGAGTGGGTTAGTATCAAAATTGTCAGTGGTGTGGAACCATCATTCAAGGCTGTGTATAATGTATTAGATTGCTGTTGTCTGACAAATGATTTGGAAAACCGGTTATGTGTTTCAGCAATAAGGTATTCCAAATTCCTTGGTAAACATTTAGATGAAGCATGTGTTAATGCTAGCTGCAATGAATGACACATACATTTTATAAGTATTTATAAGTATTTACTCTATTCTATCAGACTGCTACTTAAACTGTTTCTGTTCGATAGTTTCTATTTCACCGAGGGAGGGGGGGGGGCGGCATTAGCGCAGTCAATAAGAGGCTCGCTTTCAAATCCAGCTGCGACTCGATGGGATAGCTTTCTTCGACTTGCAATTTCAACTTCAACTTGTTAATACCAACCATCGCCGAAGGCATTATCGGTACCAATTGCAGCCAAATTCTTCAAGTCCAACTGTTTGCTGATTAAAGGTTTCTTCAGTTTCTGAACTATACTAGATATGTGGAAACTACTTTGTCTGTATTGTTGCTGTAATACATAATACACACACCAAACACTTATAGTATCGAAATATCATTTGATTCCTCTAATAATAAATGATAATTATTTGTAGAAATATCACTGATCCAATCTTCTTTGAACTGAGAAAATAAATTATTTCTAATAATATGTGTACACTTGCTGCTATGCATGTTCACATCATTCATACTTCATTGTCAGAAATATTATTTTTAAACAAATCAATCAAATGGTCAGTTTGAAATTGCACAATGACAACTTGAAAACATTGCGATCGATCCTTCAACTTTTGATGATTCCTTTATCAGTTTAGTTCTGAAAACAGATGTCAGTGGTGTAATATCTTTAAATGTTTTGTTTTATGCTTTTTAATTTCTGAATGCCTCTTTAAGTCTTGTATCTTCACTTTAATTTCACACTTGCAGTACTTACACCCAGCCTTGGTTGGTCATATCCGCAGGAACTGCCATCACCCAGTCTTTAATTTTGTCATCATGCAACCACTCTTTCTGAAATCTTTGCTCATACTTTACTTTTGGCATGCTAAAAGGTTTTTCAGAGTGAAAGCCACATATGAAGGTAAGCAATTACTTTTTTTAAATCACATGAAAAAGAAACACAAAGTCAGCACAGTTAAGGTACGGTTGAAACAAAGTTAGTTGACCCCAGTGAGAGTTCAAAGTTTAGGTAATCGCAATTGTCACAATGTACGTAAAAAATATTGTAGTAAATATTTTACACAGTAAATATTAAACTGACACTGAAAGACAAAAAAAAAAAAAAATCTATAAAATATCCAACTCCAAATGAAAAGAATCTAGAGAAACATCTACCATCTAAACGTCAAAAACACCATCTAAATGTCACGAAAAACATCTAAATCTGGATGTAAAACATCCAACGTGGGAACACTGGAACTCCGGATCGTCGACGCACCTCCTTTCACATGATAATCTGTTAGGGCACGCCGAAAGACACACAGAGAAGAGAGATAGAGTGAGGTTAAGAAGGGGGGGGGGGGGGGCATGGGACCAGCGTCATGCAGTAACGAAGAATAAATTGGCTTGATGTTATTAGTTGACATCAGAAGAAGAAGAATTCAATCAATCAGGTGCCGTCTCCACAATGAAGGTTGGCTGCAATGGATCTCCAACAAGCCCTGTCTCTTGCCCTTGATGTACACTCACTCATACTGCTGTTCGTCCATCTCTTGATGTTATCTTCCCACTTGTAACGCTGTCTGCCTCTTGCTCGCCTACCTTGAAACTTTCCCTCTAGGAGGATCTTTACAATACTGTTATGTCTTTTAATGTGACCAAAATATTTCACTTGTCTCTTTTTTAATTTCACCTAGCAACTCTCTTTTCATTCCCAATTTCCTCAGTACCTCTGTATTTGATAGCTTTTGTTTCCATGAAATACGACCTAATCTTCTGTATATCCACATCTCGAAAAAATTGATACGATTTTCCAGTTGTTTGTTCATTGTCCATGTCTCTGTGCCATACAGTAAGGTTGAGAATACACAACATTTGACAATTCTCATTTTTAATGTATTGCTTATTTCTCTTGATGTCAGTAACCTTTGCATGTTGTTGAAAATGTTTTTGGCCATCCCTATTTTTTTCGTGACTTCTGTTTTACTTCTGACGTCACATGTTATTACTTGTCCAAGATATAAGCAATTTTTAACTTGTTCCAGTTTTCACCCCGTTCACTGTGATATTCATTGTTAGCTGATTATTTTCTTTGCTGAATATATCATGGTTTTTGTCTTTTTCAAATTAATATCTAATCCAAATTCTGCACTCCTTCTGTTTACTCGCTCCACTAGGTCTTGCAACTCCTGCTCACTCTCTGCTAGCAACACTGTGTCGTCAGCATATCTCAGATTGTTTACTTGCTCCACTAGGTCTTGCAACTCCTGCTCACTCTCTGCTAGCAACACTGTGTCCTCAGCATATCTCAGATTGTTTATTGTTCTTGCAACTTCTCTGCTAGCAACACTGTGTCGTCAGCATATCTCAGATTTATTATTCTACCATTGATGTTCAGCTCACCTGGCTAGCAAATTCTACAATTTCAGATTGTTTAAAAACTAGGTTTTTGCTCACATAAGGTTGAAAACACTGTGGCGACAGCATGTTTACATCCAATTGATGTTGTCCTGGTACTCTACTCTTGATACATCTATCTGGGACAGCACCCTCATTGAGCAGATGTTCTCATATCTCACTGTTGCTTCTTGCTCCCAGTATGAGTTTCTAATAAGTCTAATATAAAAACGAATTAGAATTTTCAAAAAACGAATCAATGAAAATGATGCTTTAAAGTTTTTAAAAAAATGAGTGTACATATATTCTGTCTTGTAGTGACAGCGTACACGTGAGAAAAACCTGGACATGGAGATCTCGATTTTGTTAAGATTGTGGAGGGGGGCACTTAAGAGGCCTAAGCTTAATTTAAGTACATATCAATAATTCTGATTACTGTTTTAAGAATCGACATCATAGCACGCCAGGCATGTCTCTCGCAGCAAATGACCTAAGGTGAGATGCTAACTGTTCCTGTAGCACACTGATTATACACACACCGATCTCTTCATCTCACCCGTCCCACCTTGCCGGATCCATACTTAACTGCTCGTTCACACATTCTTGCTCATGGTATTTCATCTAATCTCGTGTCTTTTATCAGCAGTTCAGTTCATATACGGTCTTCAGAATATCTCCCTTGTCCAGTACGAGTGTTCTCTTAGCTTTCACTTTTGTAGTAAAAAAATCCACTCTTTCATTCCTTCGCACTCCTGTATATCCCGGACAGTATATCCACTGGATTCCCTGCAATGCTGGCGTACTTATGCACGGCATCCACTCATGCCACAATAGTCCATGCTGAACCGACTGAGAATCAGACACAATAATTCCTCTGGTAACTTTGTTTCCTGCTATCCACTCCAGAGCTGCAATGATTGCATCCACTTCCATTCTCATGCCTAAAGTTGTAGATAAAAAAAAGCTCCGTTTTGTTCTGCCACAATTTTCCCCTTCATTCTAGCTGAAATCCCCCAGCCGGATTTTATACCTCGATGAACACAACCATCGGTGTACACTATTGCATCATCTAGCCCAGCTTATCCATCTATCAGTTGTTGTACCTTAAATTCTGCCATACCGTTATACCACTCTCTACATTCTCTTCCTAACGTGATAATGACCTGATGGAAACAGCTGTTGTGGGTGTTATTGTCGATCCATTCCTGCCCCTTGTGTATTTGCTCGACTGAGGCCGCCATCTCGATGGTTTCTTCAGCTAACGCCACCCATGACTTTCCTCTTTTCAACCGCCTTTTCCTAAATAGGTCAAATTACCTTACAATGGCATGCCTTTCATCACTGGTAGCTCGCATTTAGGCCTTGGCTTGCTTCAATGACAGTCTAGACTTTACCGATGTAAGCCCAAGCATATACCTCATTGTTCTAACTGGGGTGTCCCATGTGCAATTCATGCTGTACGTTAGACATGGCCAATAAGACACCTTTTTTGGGCGGTGCCTAGTTGACCATTTTCTTAGTGCACTTGTATTCATGGCGAGGCGCAAACGCCGTCTGGAGGTGACAGGTTCAGTTCGATTTTTATGTTGTCTAGTGTGTTCTTTTAGCTTTCTACTTCTTTCTACGAGTGACGATCAATTCTTAGATAGAATAAAGGACCAGAGACAAAAGAAAAATCTCGAGTGATGCAACTTAGCTAACCCCAGCCGTATATTATAAAGCTAAATTTTAATGTAACAATATTTCAGGTAGTATCAATTTCAACCCCCCCCCCCCGCCTCACTTTTTCTTTCTAATGTACGTTCGTAGCTGCTTGCTTCTCGCCGTAAATACAAATTAAATTATCAAGCACTTCTAATTATCTTCATTTTGTCTAGTGTAAATATGTATTTACATTTTATGACCTGGTTCTTTTGTTCACAGATGATGATGATGATCATTTCGGCTTAGAAACCATCTACACATACGACTTGTCCGGCCTACTTATCCGGCCTACTTATCCAGCCTACTTATCCGGCCTACTTGTCCGGCCTACTTGTCCGGCCTACTTGTCCGGCCTACTTGTCCGGCCTACTTATCCAGCCTACTTATCCGGCCTACTTATCCAGCCTACTTATCCGGCCTACTTATCCGGCCTACTTGTCCGGCCTACTTGTCCGGCCTACTTGTCCGGCCTACTTATCCGGCCTACTTGTCCGGCCTACTTATCCAGCCTACTTGTCCGGCCTACTTGTCCGGATACAGAATTTGAAATCAGTTCTTCTTTAAAGATCCCTGTAACAGCTCGTGTAACCAGTGAGCCCAAGGCGATGGCCACACCCCGTGGGAGTGAGGCGCTGACACTAGCAACACCCAGCCTGGGCCAGACTTCAAGGTCAGTATCACAGACTGACAGTTCTGCAGTCAGATGTCATGTCTTTAGAGGACATAGACTGAAACCACTCAACGGTGACGACACATTAGTCAGTGCCCAGTCACAACCAAATTGCACTCAAGCGAGCAACAATCTGACTTTCAGATATTCTGCCCGAAGATCCGCAGATTGTGTCTCCACGTCTGCCACCAACACAGCCAGACAAACAGCCCGAGCTACACAAGTGCACGTCAGGAACACTGTTTCACACCTTCATTACCTGGAAAGGAAAATCAAGTTGATATACTCGAAAGTGGATTCATTTCGTCCTGAATTAGAGAGCGAGTATCGTCTGCTTTTTAGTAAAATAGACACATATACTGAACATATAAACAGTAGAGTTGCAACATTGAGGAGTACAGCAATTCGCCGTAATGAATTAAAGAGAAGACTTAAACTGCTAAATACTAGAAAGGATTCATTCACTGCAGATTTAAAAAGAAGATTTGATCAGCTGAATGCTTCAAAGAATTCCCATTATATTGATTTACTGAGACATTGTGTATGTTTGGTAACTAAATCACACCGATTTGTTACACAATTACACATGCAGTTTCAGCTCCTGGAATCTAAACTAAACGTATATTTTCGGGAAATAGACGAGAGAACGGCACAACTAAGTACTCGGTACGGTTCATATATCAAGGCGTTTACTAACGAAATCCGGGATGTGGACATCTACAAATGTAATTGTGGAGCGTTGGTCGCGTCGCCATCTGCACGCATCATTACTCCTGGAGATAACGTATAGTGTCTTCAGTTGAGTGGTGCTACAAATGAGGTATCATATTTTGTATCTGACAGCCGGAGATTTTCCATGTATTATATGAGCACATGCAGTGTATGTCACACACTGTGTTTTCAAATTCCGAAATATTAATAGCGATAAACATGCTTACAAATTATAAATGTTCTCTTTAAAGTGGGCACACTGTTTGCCTCTATTCGTGAATTCTTTTCATGGACGAGCAACTAGGTACACGCGTGCAGTTTTTACCGATATCCCTGGGATAGTCGTTGGAGTTGTGGAGTTTGTGCTTTGTTGGACGCACTCACCAAATGGCAAGCTATTATGCGGAGAGAGACTGAGCAACATGTCTAGTAAAGTCCGCTCTGCCGACTTCAACTTCAGGCCTTCCCCGTGTGGGTTCCAGGGCCCTTTTATTAGGAAAAACAAGATAGATCCACCACCTACCAAAAATCATGTTGTAAGAGTCAAATAACTGGGAGCTTTCTTGAAGTTGGAGTTCATCTGCCTGACAGGCAAGGAACCAGCAGTCTGCATATAAATAAGTCAGATCTGTAAAACGGATGCACATTCAACACTCATGTTCTGGAACAGGACTGCAGTCCAGAAGTGGATGAACAACCAGAACTTTCCGCCAGAGTTTACAGCTGGTGAACGCGAAGAAAAAGAACCTCAGATCTTTTTTATATTACAATAATGTGCTCTTAAGAAAGTGAAAACAAGACAGCGTCATTTATTCTATTGATTATAAACACTTTCTAAGACGTACCTAACCGAACTAATCTACTCATTATTTACTGTATACAATCTTTATAAGACACAATATTGAACCAGTCTATAATATATCTACATAGACTTTTTTTTTTTCATTTCAAAAGTAGATGCATGAAATCCAGTTGTGAAATTGGATAAATAATGTGTGGGTGATCTGATGCCCAACTTTTAAGTGATGTTTAGTTGGAGAAGGCAATTGTCTACCGCGTCTAGTTTTGTATTAAAATGTTAACACAACAGTGCACTGGAATGTTGTGTTCAGTTTTGTTTATGTAATAATATAAGCTGGTAAACTTTTTGAAAATAAAGACAGGTTCCTTGATGTGAAATTTTGATTGTTTGTGTCTTGTTGTGACTCTTGGGCTTAGTCATTGAAATAAAATAGAGTAGGGTGTCAAATGAGAATATAGGAGTCCTTTGTGCGACAGGATAGATAAAAACTGGAAAACGTCTGAAACTCTTGACGATAGAAAAAGCAGACCTAATAAGAGAATGCAATCGACTGTACTAGCCAACACAACCCACTTGGCGGGAACACCTGAATGTACTAGCCAACACAACACACTTGTTGGGAACACCGGACTGTACTAGCCAACACAACACACTTGGCGGGAACACCTGACTATACTAACCAACACAACAAACTTGGCGGGAACACCTGACTGTACTAGCCAACACAACACTTGGCGGGAACACCTGAATGTACTAGCCAACACAACACACTTGTCGGGAACACCTGACTGTACTAGCCAACACAACACCCTTGTCAGGAACACCTGACTGTACTAGCCAACACAACACCCTTGTCGGGAACACCTGAATGTACTAGCCAACACAACACACTTGTCGGGAACATACTGGTACTTTGTGTGATGTCCTAGTGGCGTAAAATCTACTACTACTACTACTACTGCTACTACTACTACATTTAGATGTGTTTCAAATACATTTTCAATGAACAGTGTTCACTAATTAGTGATTTCATTTTCCATTACAAATATAACTAAAATATGGAGTCGGTGGCATAATCAACATCATCATCATAAACCACTTCTGCAGTTAAGCGGCGTGGGGAGGAATAATTTGCCGTCCAGTGCACGTTGGCTGCTACTGGCTATTGTCATGCTGGAAGGCGTAGAGTGTCTTTAATGTTGTCGATCCATGTTTTCCGCGGCCGTCCTCTTGCTCTTGTATCTGAGATGTAGTGCTTGTGATGGTATTTGATCTTGGTGTATTCTAACGAGATGGTCAAACCACTCAGTCTTCTGTTTTTTTTGTTTTTTTTTGATGAATTTAGTACAAGGTGTCGTTGCCACAGTTTGTCTGATAGTTTCATTATTCACTCGATCTCGGATGGTTAGGTTGGCTGCTTTTCTCAGGCACCTCATCTCGCAGGTGGTGATGGGTTTTAGATAGTGTCCATGTTTGGCACTGGTAGCTTAATGTTGAAATGAATATGCTCTTTACAATCTGTCTCTTCGCGCTCATAGTTATGCTTGGATGTCTTAATAATGGTGACAATTGGTATATAAGTGCACTTGCTTTCTGACATCTGGTTTCTATTTCTCTGCCAATTCTCCTATCTTCCGTGATCATACTTCCTAGATATTTAACACCCTAACTTGATTCAGACTAGAACCTTTCAGTTGTATGTGTAGTGGGCCAGAGGCTTCAACTGTCTTGCATTGTTTCGCTTTTGTTTGCATTGATCTTCATGTTGTATTTACTGTATGCTGAGTTTAAACTGTTAACGTGGTCTTGCGGTCTATCTTCCTCACGATAGAACAAGCTCAGGTCGTCAGCAAATAGTAGTTCGTTTAATGTTGGTGAATCGATTACTTTTTCTGAAATGTTTACTTTCTAATGATTATAAAGATCTATGTTGTCAGTATCACAACTTGCTTCTTTAGATATTCTGACTGACTGAGTTACTCTTACCCCACTAGGACATCACACAAGCGATAAACACCCGATGACACAAAGTGCCACCCTGTGGGTGAGGATCACCGTGGAGAGGTCCCAGAAACTGCGTTCAGCCTTTAGGCCATATTTATGACCAGGCTATATTGCGGCCCCTGGCAGTAGCCAGAGTAGGGCTTCAGATAACGAAAAATTTCATCCTAAAAAGGACGAAAAGTATTTTACTTCAATAATATTGTAAAGATATTCTGTCTATACAAATGTTTAAAAAAAGTTGGAGAGAGTACACACCCCTGTCTCACATCTGTGTTGACTGTGAACATATCTGAAATGGCTTCTTGCGCTCTGCACTTTGGCTTGTGTGGTACATGGCTATGATGTTCTCTAGTGAACTGTCTTTGTACCCCGTAGTTCTCAAAAACAGAGCACGTGTTGTTTCTATCCACTCCATCGAAAGCCTTTTCTTGATAATGGTTGTGAAGAAGTATAGGTTGCCAGGCGTGCTTTCAAAGTGTGCGTGTCTGGTGTCTAGCAGAAGATAGCAAGTCTGATTTCGCGTTCAGTCACAGCCTATCACAGACGGAGAGGAAGGGAAGGCCATTCTCGTCTGGCCTAGACACAACGTTTTTGTGGCTGCATGCTCTGTCGTGGGAAGAACTTTATTACACTGAGATGCGAACGTGATACAATAAAACACTGGGATGCAAACGTGTTAAATGTTATTAGCAAATGTTTCGTCCTTTTAAGGACAAATTTTGTTGTTGTTTGAAGCCTCACAATCGCTTTTTCCAGTGGTCGCAATGTAGGCAGGCCATAAATATAGTCAATTGTCTGAACGCGGTTTCTGGGACCTCTCCACGGTGATCCTCATCCACATGGTGGCACTTTGTGTCATCGGGTGTTTATCGCTTGTGTGATGTCTTGGTGGGGTAGAAAGTCAATCAATCAACGTGTTAGATAGGCCAATAACCAGTTATCTCCTTGTTGGATGCAAATGTTCGTTATTTGAAGCCCTACTCTGGCTCTTACCAGGGGCCGCAATATAGCCCGACAATAAATATGATCTGATGCCTGGACGCGGTTAGACAGCTTAATTATGACCATTAAGAAACGAGAATCCAAATTAATGGTAGAACAGTTCGACGAAATTCCCAGGAATGATTCTGGATGAGCAAATGACCTGGGCTAAGCACATCGATGATCTCGTAGTAAAGTGTACAAAGTACAATAATATGCTGAAAATGATTAAAGGAAACGGATGGGGAGCACACCAGGACACCCTAATACAATTTTATAAAGCTTTCGTTAGGGGCAAAATGGAATACGGAAGCGCAGTAAACGAATCAGCATTAGAGAACAGCAAATGCAAACTTAATAGGATTCAGTGCCAAGCTCTGACTTCCATCATGGGCGCTGGCAAAGGGACATCGAGAGAGGCCATGGAGGTAGCACTAGGCATCACACCGCTTAACCTCAGAAGGAAGCAACTAACTTATAGCTATTGGATGAAAGCAGCCAAAGATGCCAGACACCCAGCCTGAGACGCTTTTTATCATAATATTACCCACCTAGGTGACAGACCGATCAGAGATACTGAGACCAGCAGCCTGGGACGCTGCACTAGAAATTAACGATAATGAGGACTTAGCTAGAACTCTAGAGGCAAGCGTTAGGTTTATCCCTCAAATCCCTCCGTGGAGACTAGAGCTGCACAGGACAGACACGAGTCTGATGAAAATTATTATTAACAATACTGAACCATTTGAGGCTAAAACAATAACAGAAGAATACATAGACCAGATGCGATCAGACAGCCTAGTTGGTGGATCTAAGAACGAAGCAGGAGAAGTAGGAGCAGGGGTAATTATCCCTCAGTGGGGAATGCAAAGAAAAACAGATCAAGCTGACATTTCTGTGAGAAGTTCATTTTTCACACATCTTTCAATGTCTTTTGTGAGACTCACTAATTGTAAAAAAAAATTTTTTTTTTTTTTCTAAATGCAGTATTTCCCATAGTTATGAAATTGCCTATTTATTAAAAATAATTTTCAAACTGGCCATTTTCCGGTCTTAGCAAAGGTATTTTCACTAGGAGATAACTGTATGTATTATGAATATGTACCGCTTTTCTGGTTATTATGTCCCCTGCATTGTCCGGGCAAGTTTCTGAATTGTGGAATGTTAAGTTGCCCATTCCCAAAGGTTTCATTGAGCCTTATAAAAACTCAGAATTGTCCTCTCGCGTGACCTCTGGCATCAGATAAGCTGTGTGTGATTCCCGCTGGCTGAAAGTGATCACGTGGGTATGAGGTTCTCCAAGATGCCGTACGATTTTACACAATCCAGTCATCTCGTTGTGAGATGCAATTTTTCGTTTTTATCTTTTTACATCAAAATCCAGTTTTGTCCTTTTCAGGACAAAATTTTTTGTTATTTGAAGCCCCACCCTGGTTATGCCAGGGGCCGCAATATAAGCAGGCCATAAATATAGCTAATTGTCTGAACGCGGTTTCTGGGACCTCTCCACGGCGATCTTCATCCACATAATGGCACTTTGCGTCATCGGGTGTTTATAGCTTGTGTGATGTCCTAGTGGGGTAGAAAGTCAAGTCAAGTCAATTTTTCTTTATTTTAAAGCCCCACCCTGGCTGTTGCCACTGGCGCGATCATAAATATGGTCTAATGACTGAACGCTGTTTCTAGGTTTCTGATGTCCTAGTGGGGTATAAAATCTACTCTTTATCTCCGTTTGATCTAGCTTTAACCTAAAGACCGCAAACTGTTGCGAACTGAACAAAACATGCCTCATTTGAAGAAAACTACCCTCAAATTTGCTGCTCAAGACATCTCCAAGTCTACAACTGGCAAATACTCGTAGGCCGCACATGATTCTGTACCATTCTGGTTTGTTTTTTTCAAGGTACAAGTAACGTTTTAGTGGAAGCTGCAGAGATGTTGTTTTGGAGAGACGAGAAGAGTAATGAGGATGTCTTCATCAACACTTTTGCGTGAAGAAAATTAACTACATTTAACTGGAGATAAACTAAAGGCTATCTTTAGAATAGCGGTCACAAAAGAACTACGCAGTTAACCCAAACAGAGCCTCACACATATGTAAAATTCGCATGTCTTTTGCGGCGATTCAACCGTGTCAAAAGTAGTATTAACTGCGCACGACATTTTCGCGGAACGCAAAGGACATTTTTACGGCGATTACACGGCGGCAAAACTAGGATTAACCGCCGACGAAAAAAATTACCGTCACGCGAGAATACTCCCGATAGCGCTATCCTACGGCAGGGCCCCAGTTAAATGCAAGTTGCCTACCGCTTATCGCCGACTATGGTGCCAAATCCGAGAGTATCCCCCGCGCCGCTACGCTAGATGGCTAGGACTCACGAGCAGCAGCTACCGCAGCTCGTGCAGCTTCCTCCAATGTATTTGCTCGTGAGTCCTAGCCATCTAGTTTAGCCCCTCCGCGCCGCCTGTAGCGGCGAGGGGGATACTCTCGGAGGTGGCACTATAGTCGCCGGAAAAAATTCAACAATTTACAGGAGCTACTTCTTCTGTCGGAAGTGCCAGCGCCATCGTGGCGGCTGCTGGTTTGAAGTTGTCCCGAGGCCACATGCGCATTACAGCTGATCATGTCTCGCCCGGAACGAGAATCGCGGACAAGCCGTGAACAATTTTCACGTATAGAGGATTTCAATATCGGTAAGTAGTAAAATTTCCCAATTTTCCTGATACTTTTCGTTCCCTATATTTCCCGAGTTACAGATTTCAAATGTTTGTAGCGTAGGACGTAATGAGGCTCTATTTGGGTTAACTGTCTGCGTAGTTCATTTGGAACCGTTATTCGAAAGATAGCCCTTAATATTCTTTTGTCGCGTGGTGAGAGCGGGGACACGGGAGTGCGACGTGACAAGGGTAGATTAGGAGGGTGAGAGCGGGGACAGGGTAGTGTGACGTGACAAGGGTAGATTAGGAGGGTGGGAGCGTGGACACGGGAGTGGGACGTGACAAGGGTAGACCAGGAGGGTGGTAGCGGGGACAGGGTAGTGTAACGTGACAAGGGTACACCAGGAGGGCGGGAGCGGGGACAGGGTAGTGTGCCGTGACAAGGGTAGACTACGAGGGTGAGAGCGGGGACAGGGAAATGTGCCGTGACAAGGGTAGACCAGGAGGGTGAGAACTGAGGACGATCAAGAGGGAAGTTTCTAGAGAATGTGACAGCATCGTGGCATAAATAAACATTTGTCAGAATTGATTTAAAGTGCACGAGACAGAAGGCTGTGGACAGACATGACTGCCAATGTCAGTTCAGCAAATCAGTCAGTTCAGTCAGTCAGTCATTCAGTTAGTCAGTAGCATGTCCCTTGTAGAACCTTGCACCCATAACAACCCCCCAGAAATCTTCTCGATGACAACCAAGATGCCCGCGTCCGCTACACCCATCTGGAGATCATCCACAACATCCTGCACCCATCTGGAGATCATCCGCCACATCCTGCACCCATCTGGAGATCATCCACAACATCCTGCACCCATCTGGAGATCATCCACAACATCCTGCACCCATCTGGAGATCATCCACACCATCCTGCACCCATCTGAAGATCATCCACAACATCCTGCACCCATCTGGAGATCATCCACAACATCCTGCACCCATCTGGAGATCATCCACAACATCCTGCACTTATCTGGAGATCATCCACAACATCCTGCACCCATCTGGAGATCATCCACAACATCCTGCACCCATCTTCTCTTTGGCCTTCCTCTTCCTCACTTCCCAGACATATACCCCTCCATTATAGTTCTCTCTAAACTTCAGTGGCGTTCCAAGTGACCAAAATATTTCAACCAATGTCACTGACTTAAAAAAAAAATAACAGTTCATCATCCACGTAGCGCAGGCAGTGATAACAGTACAGATAAAGAACACAGTTATTACGTCGACAGCCAACAACCTGTATTATTTATTTTACTTGTTTCGACCGTTAGAGAATGACTGTGCTAAATATAAATACTACACGCTCAACCCAAGGTAGACAGCACAGACTTGCACACCGGATAACTGTTTTGATAAATCCGTGTCAACAACAGTCACTTGCAATTGTGGCCGTGTATAGTCTTGCCTCTAGACGGAACTAAACACAGTCGGCTGTCGTGTGTTTTGTCGCGTGTTGTTGGGAGATCGGTACATTGTTTACATTTCCATTAGCTGAGCAGGTATCTAAGTGTAGAGGTTGAGGGGGGAGGGGGGTGAGCCATGATGATTCCCATAACTTTACACAGATATGCCCTTGTACATACAGATAGAGGCCGTTGTCTTTGGATGTCCGGTCTGGGAACCTTCAATCCTCACTGTTATTTGATATTCTGATGATATATTTCCGCTTGTGAGTGTTTCGTTATTTCTAGCACTGCTGTTTCACTCGCCATTTAAGAGGTTCATATGGACTCTAGCATCTGCGATTGTGTCCCTGCCGTCTGCGAAGACTCGGGGTAGGTAAATAACTGAACACTATGAGAGCGAGTGAGTGGGTGTGTGTGTGTGTGTGTGTGTGTGTGTGTGAGTGACGTCAACCACACCAGGAATGCTCTACGAGCAATTAACAGTCGGTGGCACAAAGTGCCACCATTCGAATGAGAATCCACAAAGCACAAGTCCAGAAAACCCGTTCAACCGTTAGATTATATTAGGGCCCCCAACAAACCGTGGTGGAGCTTAACATAACAACAGTAATAATAATATTTGCCTTAAGTATTAGAGTTGTAACAGCAATGTACCAAAAAGCGAAAAAAAGAGGCTGGCACTGGATAGATATGCCACTGTGGGGGGGGGGGGAGGTGAGGGGGGGGGGGAGGGGAGATGGGGCTGGTAATAATTTAACTGTAGTGTTCCTTCACTGGAACTCAATGGGTAAAAGAAATAAAGGGATACAAAAGCACATACTGACACATGGGGAGGAAAGTTAGAGACGCAAATAAACAATATAGGGAAGAACCAACAAACTTTTTTTTTTTCACAGGATGACAAAATGGGCAGGCAGGCCCGCCTTACATTCGGCCCTTCCAAACTCTCATCTTTTATCAGTAAGGTATAAGATGACTCAAGGAAAAAAAACCCGCAAAAGCATGGATGGTAAATGTGTGCGCACACACGCCCACTCTCACATTCACTCACATGCATACATACATACACAGACAGACAGACAGACAGACAGACAGACAGACATGGAAAACAATTTAGCAGTTTGAGAACCATCGTTGAGATGCCTCTTCTCGCCGTTACAACGTTGACGATCAGCCTGCCAGGGAGCTATATTCATTTTTCTCTATCAACACGGCGACATACTGATAACAATCAAGTGCATTTCGTTTAACCATTTGATCAAGCGTTCACAAGTCTCGAGTAACACAATATACACACATGGTTGTAGAAGTAAGAACCTTTTAAACATTCAAGTCTCAACAGGGTCTAAGTGAACTATGGGAGATATCCAAGATAACTGTTTATGACTCACCACCCTTTAACAACAAGATATTTTCATATCGCACGTGCTGACTATAAGCAAGAGGTAAACTATGTGGTGGGGGAAATCTACAATCTCATAAAACATGTGCGTTTCTGGTCTACTTGAGAGATATCAACGGACCTTGTGTACACACACTGGCAGCTTAAATATGTTAATTTTTTCAATGAAATACGTGTAATCAAAATGTATGCTCGTATCACCAGTGATGACAGAAATATGTGTACACTAGAACTACACAAGCTGCAGCTCTTTTGTGCGGGAGAGATGTGCAGTTTGTGCAGGGTGACCTGCCCCTTCCTGTCGTCTTCCTTGGCCGCCAGGTGCCAACTCTCTGTGCCTCATGTAGTCAGCATTTGATGTTGTTGAGTCGACCTCAGAACCGCGCCAAGCCATAGACAAACTGACCACTGCTGGCACTGAACTGGGACCACTGTCGCGCTCAACAAATACGTAAACCACCACACCACCTGGGCTGTATGGGTATATGCCTGCAATCATTTAGCTTCTCTTGTACTACGGAATCAACGAGGGGAAGAAAGGACCTACGGGGGCTAAAAAGGGGGGGGGGGGGGTTTCAGGGCGGTTGTTATGTTTGTATTTAATTAACCTGACTGGTATCGATTCCTGATTGTAAAACCGATAACAACAGGTGTTGAGTATGAGCTGGTAGTTTCATAATCCAGCATTGCGATCTATCGACGGAAGTCACTCGACGGAAAAGTTGCCAGTGCGTTTAGATTGTTGCTATGAGTGCAGTACAAATCACACAGCGGTGAGCACTCATATAAAGCCATTAATGCTTGGCATTGATTGTCATTCATAGAACAGTTTTAGTTTTAGAAGTGAAATAAGTAAGATGCGATAGTATGGTACACGGAGGAATACTTATCTGGTAGTACACGAGGTTAATCTACAATCCTTGGTTTTTGTGTGACTACAGTAAGTTTATTGATGATAACAGTTAGTTTATAGCTGACCACGGTAAGTTTTAGGTGACCATAGAAGGTTTTTTGGTGACTACAGTAAATGTATGGGTGTCCACAGTAAGTTTTTTGTGACAACAGTTAGTTTATTGTTGGCCACAATAAGTTTATTAGTGACCACGGTAAATTTATTGTGACCACAGTAAGTTTATTGTTAGCCACGGCAAATTTATTGGTGACCACAGTAAGTTTATTGTTGGCCACGGCAAATTTATTGGTGACCACAATAAGTTTATTATTGGCCACAATAAGTTTATTGGTGACCGCAGTCAGTTTATTGGTGATCGCTGTAAGTTTACTGGTGACTATATTAAGTTTAAAGGAAGAAAGTCCTAGTTGTTCGTCCACTTCTGGACGTTGCTTTTTTTCGGGACTTGAGTAGTGTTGCTTACACCTGTGTTTTACATATCGGGCTTTTTTGTGTACGGACTGTTCGCCACCTGCCTCTCAGCTAGATACACTGATCGCCATTTGCCTCTTCAGCTAAATGTACTCTTAGCCACTTGCCTCTCAGCTAGATGCACTGATCGCCACTTGCCTCCCAGCTAGATGCACTCTTAGCCACTTGCCTCTCAGCTAGATGCACTCTTAGCCACTTGCCTCTTAGCTATATGCACTCTTAGCCACTTGCCTCTCAGCTATATGCACTCTTAGCCACTTGCCTCTCAGCTAGATGCACTCTTAGCCACTTGCCTCTCAGCTATATGCACTCTTAGCCACTTGCCTCTCAGCTAGATGCATTCTTAGCCACTTGCCTCTCAGCTATATACACTCTTAGCCACTTGCCTCCCAGCTAGATGCACTCTTAGCCACTTGCCTCTCAGCTAGATGCACTCTTAGCCACTTGCCTCTCAGCTATATGCACTCTTAGCCACTTGCCTCTCAGCTATATGCACTCTTAGCCACTTGCCTCTCAGCTATATACACTCTTAGCCACTTGCCTCTCAGCTAGATGCACTCTTAGCCACTTGCCTCTCAGCTAGATACACTCTTAGCCACTTGCCTCTCAGCTAGATACACTCTTAGCCACTTGCCTCTCAGCTAGATACACTCTTAGCCACTTGCCTCTCAGCTAGATACACTCTTAGCCACTTGCCTCTCAGCTAGATACACTCTTAGCCACTTGCCTCTCAGCTAGATACACTCTGACCCCGAAGACTACATTGTCCAGGCTCCAGGTTAGGAACTTGCTCTCAGAGATAGATTAGTGGGGACCAGTCTAGTCCTGGTGCACCTCTTCACCACAGTGGAGCATTGATACAACTATGTACTAGGGCGTGTTGGTGCAGCTCTTCACCACAGTGGAGCATTGATACAACTATGTACTAGAGTGTGTTGGTGCACCTCTTCACCACAGTGGAACATAGATACAACTATGTACTAGAGTGTGTTGGTGCAGCTCTTCACCACAGTGGAGCATTGATACAACTATGTACTAGAGTGTGTTGGTGCAGCTCTTTACCACAGTGGAGCATTGATACAACTATGTACTAGACAGTGTTGGTGCACCTCTTCACCACAGTGGAGCATTGATACAACTATGTACTAGAGAGTGTTGGTGCACCTCTTCACCACAGTGGAGCATTGATACAACTATGTACTAGACAGTGTTGGTGCAGCTCTTCACCACAGTGTAGCATTGATACAACTATGTACTAGGGCGTGTTGGTGCACCTCTTCACCACAGTGGAGCATTGATACAACTATGTACTAGAGAGTGTTGGTGCAGCTCTTCACCACAGTGGAGCATTGATACAACTATGTACTAGAGAGTGTTGGTGCAGCTCTTCACCACAGTGGAGCATTGATACAACTATGTACTAGAGTGTGTTGGTGCAGCTCTTCACCACAGTGGAGCATTGATACAACTATGGAGCGTGTTGGTGCACCTCTTCACCACAGTGGAGCATTGATACAACTATGTACTAGACAGTGTTGGTGCAGCTCTTCACCACAGTGGAGCATTGATACAACTAACTAGGGCGTGTTGTACTTCACCACAGTGGAGCATTGATACAACTATGTACTAGAGAGTGTTGGTGCAGCTCTTCACCACAGTGGAGCATTGATACAACTATGTACTAGAGAGTGTTGGTGCAGCTCTTCACCACAGTGGAGCATTGATACAACTATGTACTAGAGTGTGTTGGTGCAGCTCTTCACCACAGTGGAGCATATGTACTAGGGCGTGTTGGTGCACCTCTTCACCACAGTGGAGCATTGATACAACTATGTACTAGGGTGTGTTGGTGCAGCTCTTCACCACAGTGGAGCATATGTACTAGGGCGTGTTGGTGCACCTCTTCACCACAGTGGAGCATTGATACAACTATGTACTAGACAGTGTTGGTGCAGCTCTTCACCACAGTGGAGCATAGATACAACTATGTACTAGAGTGTGTTGGTGCAGCTCTTCACCACAGTGGAGCATTGATACAACTATGTACTAGAGTGTGTTGGTGCAGCTCTTCACCACAGTGGAGCATATGTACTAGGGCGTGTTGGTGCACCTCTTCACCACAGTGGAGCATTGATACAACTATGTACTAGACAGTGTTAGTGCAGCTCTTCACCACAGTGGAGCATAGATACAACTATGTACTAGAGTGTTTTGGTGCAGCTCTTCACCACAGTGGAGCATCGATACAACTATGTACTAGAGTGTGTTGGTGCAGCTCTTCACCACAGTGGAACATAGATACAACTATGTACTAGGGCGTGTTGGTGCAGCTCTTCACCACAGTGGAGCATTGATACAACTATGTACTAGGGCGTGTTGGTGCAGCTCTTCACCACAGTAGAACATAGATACAACTATGTACTAGGGCGTGTTGGT
Organism: Candidula unifasciata; assembly: GCA_905116865.2. NCBI lineage: Eukaryota > Metazoa > Mollusca > Gastropoda > Stylommatophora > Geomitridae > Candidula > Candidula unifasciata. Next base: position 715,694 of record CAJHNH020002757.1, read on the forward strand.
GCAGCTCTTCACCACAGTGGAGCATTGATACAACTATGTACTAGGGCGTGTTGGTGCACCTCTTCACCACAGTGGAGCATAGATACAACTATGTACTAGGGCGTGTTGGTGCACCTCTTCACCACAGTGGAGCATTGATACAACTATGTACTAGGGCGTGTTGGTGCAGCTCTTCACCACAGTGGAACATAGATTCAACTATGTACTAGGGCGTGTTGGTGCAGCTCTTCACCACAGTGTAGCATAGATACAACTATGTACTAGAGAGTGTTGGTGCAGCTCTTCACCACAGTGGAACATAGATACAACTATGTACTAGAGAGTGTTGGTGCAGCTCTTCACCACAGTGGAACATAGATACAACTATGTACTAGAGAGTGTTGGTGCAGCTCTTCACCACAGTGGAACATAGATACAACTATGTACTAGAGAGTGTTGGTGCACCTCTTCACCACAGTGGAACATTGATACAACTATGTACTAGACAGTGTTGATGCAGCTCTTCACCACAGTGGAGCATAGATACAACTATGTACTAGGGCGTGTTGGTGCAGCTCTTCACCACTGTGGAGCATAGATACAACTATGTACTAGACAGTGTTGGTGCAGCTCTTCGCCACAGTGGAACATAGATACAACTATGTACTAGGGCGTGTTGGTGCAGCTCTTCACCACAGTGGGGCATTGATACAACTATGTACTAGACAGTGTTGGTGCAGCTCTTCACCACAGTGAAACATAGATACAACTATGTACTAGGGCGTGTTGGTGCAGCTCTTCACCACAGTGGAACATAGATACAACTATGTACTAGGGAGTGTTGGTGCAGCTCTTCACCACAGTGGAGCATTGATACAACTATGTACTAGAGAGTGTTGGTGCACCTCTTCGCCACAGTAGAACATAGATACAACTATGTACTAGAGAGTGTTGGTGCACCTCTTCACCACAGTAGAACATAGATACAACTATGTACTAGAGAGTGTTGGTGCACCTCTTCGCCACAGTAGAACATAGATACAACTATGTACTAGGGCGTGTTGGTGCAGCTCTTCACCACAGTGGAGCATTGATACACCTATGTACTAGAGAGTGTTGGTGCACCTCTTCACCACAGTGGGACATTGATACAACTATGTACTAGAGAGTGTTGGTACAGCTCTTTACCACAGTGGGACATTGATACACCTATGTACTAGAGAGTGTTGGTGCAGCTCTTCACCACAGTGGGACATTGATACACCTATGTACTAGAGAGTGTTGATGCAGCTCTTCACCACAGTGGGACATTGATACACCTATGTACTAGAGAATGTTGGTACAGCTCTTCACCACAGTGGGAAATTGATACACCTATGTACTAGAGAGTGTTGGTGCACTTCTTTACCTCAATGAAAGATTGATACAACTATGTACTAGGGCGTGTTGATACACTTCATTACCTCAATGAAACATTGATACAATATGTACTAGGGCGTGTTGTTGCACTTCTTTACCTCAATGAAAGATTGATACAATATGTACTAGGGCGTGTTGATACACTTCATTACCTCAATGAAACATTGATACAACTATGTACTAGGGCGTGTTGATACACTTCTTTACCTCAATGAAACATTGATACAACTATGTGCTAGGGCGTGTTGGTGCACCTCTTTACGCCAATGAAACATTAATACAACTATATACTAGGGCGTGTTGGTGCAGCTCTTTGCCCCAGTAGAGCATTGATACAACTATGAACTAGGGCGTGTTGGTGCACCTCTTTACGCCAATGAAACATTAATACAACTATATACTAGGGCTTGTTGGTGCAGCTCTTTACCCCAGTAGAGCATTGATACAACTATGTGCTAGGGCGTGTTGGTGCACCTCTTTACGCCAATGAAACATTAATACAAATATATACTAGGGCGTGTTGGTGCAGCTCTTTACCCCAGTAGAGCATTGATACAACTATGTACTAGGGCGTGTTGGCGCACTTCTTTACCTCAATGAAACATTGATACAACTATGTACTAGGGCCTGTTGGTGCAGTTCTTTACCACAGTAGAGCATTGATACAACTATGAACTAGGGCGTGTTCATGACAGTTCTACAGCTAGTAGAAGTAATATTACCTATTCTCTCAGCACATATTGACAGAGGAGCGGGACTTTTTTCAAAAATGTCTTGTCTCCCAGGTCGACCCAGCTTTGAGTGGGTACCATGCCTAGTCCTGTGAAGTAAAGGCGACTGGCGTGATGCTGACCGTATCACCCACCGAGTGCCTATAAAATATAGGTCGAGCCATTTGCCCCTAATACGCCTAAGGGTTGAGGAAAAGGGTCCCTTTATCTTTACACATTGACAGTGATAATTTGAGAGACCTTCATGGTGAAGTGCTTTGAAGGTCAAGGGTTAGTTTTACCGACGCATTGTTTAGTTCACGAGTGGCAGCTTTTACGGATATCCCTGTGGGATCGTCACTGGAACAACGAGTCTCCTGCTTTTTGGGCAGACGATCTGCTGTTCTCGGGTAAGAGACTAAGCCATACGTGATAACCTGGGGTAATGACGTCGATCGTCTCGACTTTATAGTTTCAATAGCTGTCACACTTTATTTTTGTAGTGATACTTTGATCACTTCTATGATTCACAGATAGCGGACGGCCATGGCGACGACGAAGCCCGCCAAGCGGGGGTTCCTGGAGAGAAGTCGGGCTGTCCCGGCTCCAGCTGCTGAGACAGTTACCGAAACACGATCTGAACTGCACCGACCTGATCTCAGCATCGCAGCCTCGAACTCTCCTCCCGTCAACAAAAAGGTGCCAGTTTTGCCAACAGCCTTGGAGACCGAGCACGTTCTAGAAGATTATACCGAAGCTTACTTTAATGAACATTACGAAGACGAACAACTGGTTTCAAGCAAGAAGTCACAGTTTGCCTCTGGCAGGGACACACATTCCAATAGGTTTCAGTCGCACGTGAATCCAGCATTCCAACATGACAGTGAGTCTCGCTGGGACAATCAAGGTAGCGGTTCAGAAGCTGCCGAACACTTTAAGAGTGACAGAACAAAGGCTTCACCAAAAGAGCCTGAAAAACAAGGTGATGCAAACAACAAGGTTCATTCGAAGCTAAGACCATATCATGCTCACAGTCAAATTCCTAAAGACATCCATAAGGATCAGGGTCAAGACAAAGTTCTTGTAGAATCAAGAAGTGATCCATCAGCTTCCAAACTGGACAGAACCGTTACACCCAGTAAAAATTGTAACTGGCAGCAAGACGAAGTGAAATCTGGACAGTCACACGGTAGAGGACTCAATGTGAACATCACGGTCGGGAAGGAAAGAAACGATGAGAAAACTAGAATATTTGTAGACGAAAACATGGTTGCTGATTCCAGTGTTGTTTATCCCGCGGCATCGGATAACGATGACATCCCTTCACAGACAGACCAACGCCAATGCCCCGATGATGTCTTTGTGACGGCTGTCACTGACAAGCAGTCTGGAGGCCGGGGCAGGGCGGAGAGGCCGCATGCCCGCAATTTATCCCTAGTGACTGCGAATATTTCTAACGATATGTGGGAGTCTGGCTCTAACAGTGTTCAGAGATCTCGATCGATGCGACTTCCTCTGGCTAGTGACTCCGAGATTCACAGAGTCAGAAAACCACTGCTGCGGGAGCTGAGTTTTTCAGACTGTGACTCGAAGAAGGTTCGGAACTATGGATGTTTGGGAGTCTCGAGTGGCCTGCCCAGGAGGCGACAGGTGGCTCTTGGATTGGAGGATGAAGATAACAAGAAACGTACGGTAACCTTCTGGTCATTTTCATCACTTGTCTGATTTGCTGGTCAACTGCTTGGCTGACTAACTTCTGGGTTGATTGCTTTATTGATTTAGTTGTGAAGCTGTTCTGTTAGTTTAGCATCTATGAGTTTATTGCTTGCTTCATTGACGACAGGGTTGTTTGTTTGACTCACTGACGACTAGGTTGACTGATTGACAGCTGGGTTGACTATTTGATTGATAGATAGCTGGGTTGACTATTTGATTAAATGACGGCCGGGTTGACTGTTTGATTGCATGACGGCTGGGTTGAATATTTGATAAAATGACGACCGGGTTCAATATTTTATTGCATGACGGCTGGGTTGACTATTTGATTGCATGACGGCTTGGTTGACTATTTGATTGAATGACGGCCGGGTTGACTATTTAATTGCATGACGGCTGGGTTGACTATTTGATTAAATGACAGCCGGGTTGACTTTTTGATTGCATGACGGCTGGGTTGACTATTTGATTAAATGACGACTGGGTTGACTGTTTGCTTGCATGACGGCTGGGTTGACTATTTGATTGAATGACGGCAGGGTTGACTATTTGATTAAATGACGGCCGGGTTGACTGTTTGATTGAATGACGACAGGGTTGACTATTTGACTGAATGACGGCTGGGTTGATTGTTTGATTAAATGACGGCTGGGTTGATTGTTTGCTTAACTGACGGCAAGGTTGATTGTTTGGTCGATTGACTACCGGGTTAATGGTTTAGTACATTGACTGATGAGTGGATTGCTTGACTGATGAGTTAATGACTTCACTGTTTTGCTGCTAGGTTTAGCTCTTGACTGCTAGATTGCTTGCTTGAATGCTGGATTGATTGCTTGACTGCTGGGTCGATTGCTTGACTGCTGGGTCGATTGCTTGACTGCTGGGTCGATTGCTTGACTGCTGGGTCGATTGCTTGACTGCTGGATTGATTGCTTGACTGCTGGGTCGATTGCTTGGCTACTGGGTCGATTGCTTGAATGCTGGATTGATTGCTTGACTGCTGGGTCGATTGCTTGGCTACTGAGTGGGAAGATAGGAATATTGTGAGATGGTGTGATTCTGAAGTGACTTGTCTCCAACACCCTGAGCTTGTATGCTAATAAATCCTGACCATTTTGCCAACTTGGAACACCACTAGTGAGTTAGGTCAAGGTCCCCTCTGTTACCTCTATCCATCAGGCAGGACCTGTGTTTGTATAGACATATCGGTACTCGGTGGGTGGACGGATGAATCAACTATTGACATGACTACACTGGAGACACTCCCAAACGTGCTCTGTCTCCTTCATCAGTCAAAGTTAGAAAAACATTTTTTTTAAATGTAAACCCTTTCCACGCCTTTGTGCGTTCTATGCGTAGAGAGTTAGACGTATGCTTTATAGACCTATCGGCATTTGATGGGTGATGTGTTCCACGTCACGCCGGCTGTCTTTACCTCCCAGGATTACCACCTGGGACCCATTAAAAGATTGGGTCGACCTGGGAGGAAAGGTCATTTTTGCAACACCAAACAATCCGTTACTGTCAGGACTCGAACCCACGACCTTGCCATCCGCAGGTGAGCTTCTAGCGACCACACCTCGGCCACTCCCTCCTTCCTCAGTAGCCAAGAAAACAAAAAGTTCCCAAACTAATAGTGCCAGTTACATTGTGATTAAACTAGGGCTGTATAGAAAAGTGATTTTCACTATTCGGCCGAATACGAAAAGCAGGACCAACTATTCGGCCGAATACGAAAAGCGGGACCAACTGTTCGGCCGAATACGAATACGAATAGTGTATCATCATTATCTTGTGCCTTGCCGACTGGCGTGGGCGATTGTGCCTTGCCACATCTGTGATTTCCTGCAGCATGTATTAGTTCGTGTGCCGACACACCTCCATGCCATGCAACAAGACTGTCAAGAATCTTTTCTCATTGTCTTTTCTATCCCTCCTTCCTCAGATCTTTGCAGGGGTCACCACATGTTCCATTTTCCGTCTTCTCATAACATGGCCGAAAAATGATGAATGTCTCCTTCTGATGTCTGTGATTAGTTGTCTTCGGGCTCACGCCTCTTTCAAATCCTCGTGGTTGCTTTGTTCTGTAAAACTACATCTCTGAGGCCTCAAGAAATTGTTTGGACCTGCCTACCGATTGTCCAGGACTCACGGCGATATGTTAAAACTGGATGTATGTAGCAAGCAAGAATTCTTTTTCTAACCTTCAATGACAAAGATATATTGCATAAGATGTTCTTCATTTTATAAAATGCAGTTTTTGCCTGTCCTATTCTGTTTCTTATTTTAGTAATGCATCTTCCATCTGATGTTATCTATGTGCCCAAATAATTAAATTTCCATATTTGTCCCAAAATAACACCATTGACTTTTATTACACATTTAGGAATAATTATTTTCTTTGATACCACCATTACTTCTGTCTTCCCACTATTCAAACTGAGGCCCATTCTTCCACTTTCGAATAGTGTATAGTGTATAAAATAGATCTAAAAAAAAAAAAAAAAAAAAAATCATAATGTCACATGTGCGCTGAAATGATACTTCACAAAATGTAGTACAGAACAGTAAACATTTAAAAACATTTTATGTTTTGCACCCTTCAGTCAGTCAGTCTGTGGTAACTAATGAATTCCAGAGAAATTTGACTAAAAAGCTCAACAAAATGGGAAAGAGGAAAACGTGCACAAAACAACACAACGTAACGTTTCGGCCAGGCAGCTTTTTTCAAACACAAGTGCTTGTGTTTTAAAAAGGCTTGCCTGTCCGAAACGTTACAAATGCATTTTGTTCCGCTTGTTTTAAGTGCACGTTTTCCTCTTTCCCATTTTGTTGAGCTTTTTAGTCAAATTTCTCTGGAATTCATTGTATTAGCTTGACTGCAGTCACCCCCATAGTTTCACCATCTGTGGTAACTAATATCTAGGAATGAAAGTATTCTTAGTTTTACAACAATTAACTAAACTTGTAAATTGTCATTGACAGCTTAGTTAATGCATGAGAGCCACTTAGGCAACAGCAACTATCGCAGTGTATGCAGAAACGGTGTAAGGTAACCACTATTCGTAATCGGCCCGACCGCAAGTATTCGGCCGAATAGCGAATATTTATTAGGTCCACTATTCGAGCCGAAGCGAATATTCGGTACAGCCCTAGATTAAACATCCGCCTATGTTTTTCTATAAGTTTTGGATGTCGTCCAGGACCCCCTGCCCCCCACCCACCCACCCTCTAATCGGGCCGAATTAATCTGTCAAAGTATGGGTACTCAGTTTTGTTGCAATGTTGGCTTGGCGGCAGAGAGCTTTCACCACGTCCAGTTTGTCATCAAGTAGCTCACCGCCAAGAGGATCGAAGCTGCTAATCTGTTAGCCTACTCATAAACCACTACAGAAGAATATCCTAAGGGGGGGGGGCAGAGGGGGGGGGGGGGTCCACAACATGTCCTTGATCTGACTTTTATCAAGCAATACAAGTCATTTTACTAGATGAATGATGTTGTCAACATCACGCCAGTCTCCTTTACTTCCCAAGACATTACCTGGTAACTGTTTTAGGCAAGGTCGGTTCACAAGTAACAGAATCACACACAGGTTCTGCTATTCGTTTCTGTATTGTACTTCTACACTTTAGTCAGTAAAACTTTTGCTTCTGCGTGTACTTGGTTAACGCTATACCTGTTGAGCATGTATGTCCGTGTCCATTCTAGTAAACAATCAAAAACTTTACCAACGTCATCCTACTGCTGGTAGCTTCTGCCGGCAGTCCCCGGTTATAGTTGTGGTCTGGTTTATTTGCGCCAATAGTTTGGCTAATATTGTGGTATGTGCGCCAGACGTGAACCAATCACCCCCATCTTACCGACTGACAGCGACCTGATTCCTTGTCTTGGCCTGTTTGCACATTGCTTTGTTCACTCCTCGTTATGTAACACAGACTGTATATGTGTGTGTGGGACTTTTGTGTGTATAGTTCCGTTTAGCTTGACCCTTACCCCAGACAGGGTCATACCCTTACCCTAGACAGGGTCATACCCTTACCCTAGACAGGGTCATACCCTTACCGTACACAGGGTCATACCCTTACCCCAGACAGGGTCATACCCTTACCGTACACAGGCTCATACCCTTACCCTAGAAAGGGTCATTACTATCATGTTCGTTACATTTTAATGTTATAATCTTTAATACTGAGATGGTGTCATGATCTTCAGTGTTTTAATAGTGTCCTGATCATGGGTGTCCTCAGATATTCCCAAGTTTCTCAAGTCGGAGCTAGCAGCCAGCCTGTTGGATCTGATGCAACAACTTCTGGCCCGTGGGAAAGTCCGCCAGGTGGCCGTCCTTGAGCAGGCTAACTGCTGCATGCTGACCTCACTGCCCACCTGGCACCTGGCCCACAGAGACCAGATCGGGCTGGTTAAAGCCGCCACGAGCAGCCTGGAGACCATGTTTAAGATTTCCGTGGAGAAAGAGGTCAGATGTGTTTTATAACATTCTCAAGTTACAGAAATATTTAGCAAATCTCGAGCATATCTGAATGAAAATGTTGTTTGATGACCAACTCGTAACGACCACAGGTCGGCTTCTGTGGCTTGATCGTTGAGAACGCGCTTCGTAATGCCGAAGTGGAATTCAATCCCAGCTGCAGGTGATTTTGTGAGCTGACCAGCAAGAAAGCAATGGCAAACTACAGAACGTAAAATTGACTAGTTAAATCACGAACAAGATAAAAAATGCTGAGGTTGGTTCTGCTAAGTCAAGTGAAGGACAGACAGCTAACTGTGATCACCACACAGTTACAGGTACACACGAGTGAACGGCCCAGTGTGAAATGCGAGGTAGACCAAGCCTAGGATGGAATGACTGACAAGGGCTGCGATCACCGCATATGGAAGACTTCAGTAGCGTCTTGGGTAAGCAGAGAAAAGGCTACACAAAGACCCTGCTTGCAGTAGTAAACTTTAGGTATCGTCAAAAATAATAGACAATTAACGCGAGTCAAGATACTGTAGTGCTTTCAACGCTTGACTCCGGCCCAGCGGTAATGTTTTCAAATATCCCCCATTTGTGAGATTATGTTCGGTCTAAAATAGGTACCAGGAAATGTCCAGGGAAGTAGTGGCAGCCGGCGTGGTGTTAAACACGTCACACAACCAGTGCCTATTGGTCTATAACGATGTAGATCTAGCACGGTGTGCCTCATGCGGCAACGACGTTGCAACGGTCCTTTAGTTTAAATAATTTTTACCGAAAGATTATGAAATCTGACCTGGGTTAAAGATCTACCCAAGGTTAAATAGATATTGCTAAGAAATATTGTGGAAAGTAAAGGTGGTCAACGTAATGTTAACTCTCATTGCGCGTAAGAAAGCTACATGTCCATAATAATAATGGGCTACGCCATGTACCCTGTATAAAGAATGGTGCGGAAAGGAGCCATTCACTTCAGACAAGAAGAATAGAAACGAAACGGTAACCTAATAAAATCATGGTTCTGGTAACGAAGTTGGGCCAAGCGGACATGACTGGAAGTTTATTTATGCGTCTTAACCTTTAAGACGCGTTAGTCCAAGTGGCAGGGGTGTCAGGTTGTCTTTTGCTATGTATTTGTTGGCGGACGGACATGTACACGCTGTGTTTTACTCGCTGTTAAGCGATGGGGTATATTCTGACGTTCTTGGACTGTAAGAATAAATTGGTGAATTTTGAGTGAGTAGCCAATGTAAACTATTCCTGCTCAATGTCGGTCATTTTTATTTCTCTTTATTTTTCATCGATCACCGGCTGTGAATTCCAGTGGAAGGTCCCGGTTAATCGTGCGCTTGGATTTTTGGCTTTCACCTGGACCTGATTTTTGCGTGTACAACCGTTTTTCATTTCCCTGCCTCATGGGCAGCTGTACTCAGACTCCGAAGGAAGACGTCAGGCCTATTTCTAGGGTGACTGTGGCCATTGTTTTGTGTGGGTCGAGACGTTGCCTGATTTGTGTGGTGTCCACTTTGTCTCCTTCGCCGCAGGTATTGCCCCCGGAGTACCCCTTTGGGGCAGCCCCCTGTGGAACAGTTGGCCCTCAAGGGAAGGCAGGGGCAGATCATGGGCATTCCCCGCCATCCAAGGAGGCTCCCGTGCATGCAGAGCCGGCACATGGCGCTCTGGTTCTGGGCTCACCCAAGGAATCGTCACGTCCTGCACATGCCTGCTTAACCTCACAACCGTATCAGGCCTCCCGCTCGACAGGGGCTGTGCCCTCTTGAAGTCAGCGGGGAGCAGCCCGTGGGTTTTGGACTTTTGTGACCACACAGATAGGTACATTCTTTTTTTTTTTGTTCCTCGCACGTTGGATTTCTTTGACGAGCCGTTAGCCCGACAGAATTTTACATCCTGAATCAGGCATATCGTTATCAGTTTTGTCCCAACACTCGGGCGAGTGGGGTCTTTGGGTGTGGACATTCGGTCTTTTTCAGTTCAATACAAATTTTGATGGTCAGATTTTGATCCGTAAGATCTAGTTTTGTCGGACATTTAGGCTTAGCCATCCGATGGATGGTTGCTGTTGTGGTGTACCACAGCGCGGTGACGACGACACTGAGGGTTAACCGAGGCTGTACATGAATGGCCAACCTATGGATGGTTGCTGTTGTGGTGTACCTCAGCGCGGTGACGACGACACTGAGGGTTAACCGAGGATGTACCAGGATGGCCAGCCTATGGATGGTTGCTGTTGTGGTGTACCTCAGCGCGGTGACGACGACACTGAGGGTTAACAGAGGATGTGCAGTGAACAATGTTCTCTTTACTCCGCAGTCTTTTAACCAAGGGTTGTAATTTTGGCTGTACATTTGGCAAACCTACCCATGTTCCTAATGAGTTTTGATAACATTTTTCACCCAAGCGTTTGGGGGCGGGCTGATGAGAGCCACAAGGACACATCACCTCTGGGGCCGCCAAAATCCGAGATCCCCTGACAGCTCTGTTAATGCTCATTTGAGACATTATCCGTGGCGCACGACGAGGACGTGCTGTAGGGGTCTTGCGTGAGGTTCCGTACAACCAGGATAGTGAAGGACTGGCGCCCGAGTGACGTACGGAGTATCTCCTTATACACATCATGTTGGACTTAACTTCCCCTCACGTCTGTGACATAAATCACCGCGCCACGGTCATTTTTATGACCCGCAACTCTGCCGTCAGCACCCCAAGGCCCTTTTAAGGGCCCACCACAGTGTATAACAATTTCTGAAACCACGGCACGTCGTGTGCAGTCTGTCATGCATGTTACGAACTTAGACCTATCTCCGCCCATCTACACACATGATTAACAGAGTCCGACTAGGACACTGATTGAACGTTCAGTTTACTCCTTAACCTTTGAGACACGCAAGTGTAAATGGCAGAGATGTCAGCTTGGGTCGACGCTCGTACCCGCGACCATGCGTGCTCTATCTTACAAGATGTGAGCGCCTAAACGACCCCATAACATGTACAGCTGGCCCTGCGGTCACCTCTTGTGGGAAGTCCTGGTTGTTCGTCCATTTCTTTTAGACTATGGTCTTGTTCCAGACCTTGAGGCTTGCAGCCACATCTCTTTTCTATACACGGTTTATCTGTGTGCAGACTGTTGGTTCCTGGCATCTCAGTCCGACTTGGGAGGAAACGTTAATCCTGTCTACGATGTTCCAGGCCCCTGTTGAGAACCTGTGTTTGGGATGAGCGGCCGCGATGTGTGGATATGTCTTGACCTGTATCAAGTCTGATCATGGTGGACTGCAGGGTGTGGGTCAGCACATGTGTACCTAAAGTCCAGAAGAGTATGTGCGACATAGATAGATGCATCCTGCCCTTGAAGATGAATAACTGCGTTTTGACATTGTGTCAACAGAAAGATGGAAACATGGTCACAGGAAAAGAGGCAGCCAACCTATTGGCGGACACTTTTGCTTTAGATAACGACATTGAAATCAGTTCAGAGAAAAAACACGAAATTCAAGAAAAGACACAATTTAGAAGTCAGAAAGAAATAACATCAGAGGCGCTAGAGGTGAAAATTACACTTAATGAACTGGAGTTGGCCATTTCAAAGCTGAAAATGCGGAAGTCACCAGGAGCAGATGGTATATCAAACGAAATTATCAGAAAGTTAGGAAAAGTAGCCAAAACAAAGCTTTTACAGATATTTAATGCTTGCCGGGCAACAGGGAATGTTCCACAGATCTGGAGAGAGGCAATTATGATACCCCTCATAAAGCCTGGGAAAGACAGTTCTAATGCCTCCAACTACAGACCGATCAGCCTCACAAGTTGTCTCTGTAAAACAATGGAGCGCATCACCAACCTCAGACTACAGTGGTACATTGAAAGTGAAAACATCATTACACCACAGCATGCGGGCTTTAGAAAGTTCTACTCTACGGAAGACCAGACAACATACCTCTTCCAAGAAATAGAGGATGTTTTTCAAGATAAGAAACTGGTACTCGCGGCATGGATAGATCTAAGGAAAGCTTTTGACAAGGTTTGGAAGGAGGGGCTTTTGAAGAAATTGAGAAACTATAAAATAAATGGAAAAATGTACAATTGGATTAAAGCATATCTACATAACAGAAGAGCCCGGGTACAGGTAGATGGTTTTAAAAGTAAAAAAGTTCTACTGCGACAAGGCGTCCCTCAAGGTGGTGTCCTGTCGCCCACACTTTTCCTCTTATTCATCAACGATCTGGTTGCTGAGATACCAAATGGAATCAAAATGGCAATGTATGCAGACGACCTGGTACTATGATGCACCAATGAACATGCAACGATAGCCACACAAACACTACAGCGGGCTACAAATGCACTTGAGGCATGGTCCAATAGATGGTGTGTCAACATCAACACAGACAAATGTAGCACCACACTATTCACCCTCTCCCCAAAGCAAAAAAGCCGGCACCATCAAAATAAACGGAATACCCCTGAGAGATGATAAAGAGCCCACATACCTAGGAGTCACATTTGATGACAGGTTGACATGGAGAAAACATATCAACAAGGCAGCAACCAAAGCCAGGAGGAAGACAGCAATACTAAGAAAACTAAGTGGAACCACATGGGGAGCAGATGGGAAAATACTCAATAAAGTATACAAGCAGAGCATACTTCCACACTTGGAATATGGGTCAACTGCATGGTGTTCAGCATCTATAACACATTAAAGGAGTTGGACAAAGTGCAAAATCAAGCGCTCAGCGTCATCACAGGAGGGATGAAATCAACCCCCATATTAGAAATGGAGAAAGCTGGGAAAACACAGGCACTGAGAGAACGCAGAGATACAAAGTTGCAAATACAAGCTGAAAAGTTCCTCAGTATACCAGATCACCCGATGGAAAATAGATTTCAGAACCTAGCCTTGGGACGGTTAAAAAGAAGCAGCTTTATACACCAAGCAAAAAGAATATGTAGACAAACTCCTGACCTTCCAGAAATTTGTTGCCCACTTAAAAGTATTCCGGAACAAACCCCATGGAGAGAAAAATGTAAACTAACGGTACAGATCCAGACAAATGTGAAAGGGATATTTGACAAGAAAGAGCAAGATAGTGTACAACGCAGAATGGCCACCCTCAGTTATATTGATGAAGAATACCCACAAGAACAATGGGTCAGAGTCTATACAGATTGGTCCGCAGAAAGTGCAGTTAGAAATGGTGGCGCTGGAGTGTACATCGAATTCCCAGATGGTACTAGGGATAAGTCCAGAGTTCCAACCGGGAAGTACTGCCATAACTATGATGCAGAAACCCAGGCTATCAAGATAGCTACAGAGAAACTGCTAAATACCAACCTTGGCTCACAGTATGGGGTAATGCTGACATTTGCTGAATCAGTACTTGAAGCACTCCAGTCTAGGAAACTACCAGAATTGCAAACACTGCTGACACAACTCAGCGTTCAGCGAAGAGTCGTAATGCAGTGGATACCGTCTCATTGTGCAGTGCCTGGAAATAAGAAAGCTGATCAACTGGCAGGGGAAGGTGCGACAAAAGAGTAGCCAGATGTACCAGTCACATACCACCAAAATAAAAGAATAATTAAATCGATCAGGAAACCACCAGCCCCAGCACAAGACGACTATTTTATTATGGACAGACCAGAACAAGTCATTATCCTCCGCCTCAGAACAGGGCACAACCGATTACGTAACCACATGTACACAAAATTCAAGATAGGTGTATCAGCCATGTGCACCTGTGGAAATGTGCCCCAGACAGCAAAGCATGTACTCCAGGACTGCACCGATTTTGACACATTAAGGCAAACCTTTTGGCCAGAAAGAACAACAGTGGAACGTAAACTCTATGGACCACTGAATGAACTAACAACGACAGTGAAATTTATACAAGAGACAAAACTGCTGATATAGACAACTTATTTCAGGCGAACGAAAGAAGAAGAAGAAGAAGTCATTGTGTGTTTGTGTCTGTACATATATATACATGTGTGTTTTATCTGTGTGTGTGTGTGTGTGTGTGTGTCGATTATGTGTCTGTATATGTGTAATGTGTGTGTGTTATGTGCCCCTAACCAACAAACAGATTGTGACCATATTATCTTCCTCTAGTTCTACACCTGTTTCAAACATGGCACCGACAAGATCGTCTGCCACTCTGGCGACAGCGTTCTGGTGGCGCAGACGACACACTCCTGCGTGGTGGTGGGGGTGGCTAGCGACCACATCCCTGGCTCCTGTCTGTACGAAGTGTCCGAACTAGCCCGCGCCCTGCTGGACAAAGGCTGGTAGCCGAGCTGACGGAAATATATTATCTGGAATTGACCAGCTGCCGTTTCAAGTGCTAGTGATTGGAGTTTCTAGACCTTGACAGACAAATATTTATATAGACAGGCAGACAGAAAATGACAGATAGCGAGACAGACAGAGAAATAGGCAGACATACAGATACACAAACAAAGGAAACTTTGCAGCACTCACTGAGCAAAAACATCAATATATGAAAACTCAAGAAGCGGGAGTTTTATTTCAAGTTGTCACAGGGGAATATTTCCTGACAGTGCTATCCCGAGCGGTTGCAGACTGAACAACTTCTGTGGTCGAGTATACTGTGGACATTCCAGACATTGTCAACAGGTGTAAAAAACACATAATTGTGTTGATCATTGACATCTAGTTCTCCTAATGTGATCTAGTTATAAGAACCTGTGATTTGTAGAAAATGTGATTTATGGTTGAGCAATCTTTCTATTTGCTTTTTGGAGATTATTCTGTGACTTGCAGACCTCTACTAAATACGTCTGGATATCATTATGTTTGTATGTTATTTCAAACCATTTCCTGAAAGATAATTTGATTTATACTATTTCTAGTGATCTCTTGCGACATGTTTGCAGATGGTTTAGAAGCCACTAAGTGAGGGTTTTTTATTTCCTTTGAAATTTAAAGAGCTCCAAAAAACACTTTTCTTAGTTTTTTTTGGGGGGTGTTTCTCATTGCTCATAAGATATTGTCTTTAACTATGCATATACATTTTTGTTAACACATTTGTTTATATATTTCATATTATTTCGAGTATGTTATTATATTTTTGGCCATTTAGCCAATTAATAATAATAATGATGATAATAATAATAATGATAAAAATAATAATGATAATAATAATAGTAATATTCTGAATGGCAAATAAAATACATGTGAAATAAAATACATAGACACATACTTTAAAAGATAATTTCTAAACATAGTTAAAGAGGGCATCCTAGCAATTATTGTGTGGTGAAGGCGCTACACCCTTTTAATTTCTTTTGCGGGGTGGGCGGGGTGGGGGTACTCAAAGACATGAGCACCTCCCCCCAATTATTTACCAAGAAATGTGTGAGTTGGCGAAGAGGTCCTGGTGGGGAAGGGGGAGGGAGGTTGCAGTGAGTCTGTTTGCCCCCCCCCCCCCACAGGTCCTAAGACTCACACAGACAGCCAGCTATTGCTTCTTGTATATTCGCCCTTAAAGAAGTTGTTGGCACGCTGTGTTGTATACAGCTAGGCTGAGATATTTGCGCCTTTGGGCTGAGGTGTCAACCAAGCCCTAAAAATCGCTTTTACAACATGCTTGTGAGAGGGTCGGAGCCCGCAGGAGGAGGAGGAGCCATCTCTGCGGAACTCTCTGATCACATTTGCTTCACTGGACACATCATTCTCTGATTCCCTTCGATTCACCGGTCAGAAAATTCTTTAGATGCAACCAGTTTCTCTGAATTAGAATGAGTTCAGCATTGGCCGAGGAGTTGATTTACGTGTGTTGACTGGCAGTCACATACAGCGCATTACGTATGTTTACCAACTCAACCAACTAGATCATCTAGCCTGTGTGTGTATGTGCTGTCTTTGTTTGCTGATGAAGGCTAGTCGCCGCAACGTCCTTTGTTTGTTTATTGCAAGTAACTTTATGAAGTTGATATAAACTATTTTTTTCCTACATTTATTTTTCTTTCTCTTTAAATTCTTACCAGCTTTTAAAAAACTTAGTCTTCTCTTTAATAAGTGTATGCCTTGTTCGTACATGTCCAGTAATGTGGCCGTTATTCTGTTGTCACTGATGTCGGTGGTTGCCCAACAATATACTTACTGGGATACATCAATGACATGTGCAATGAGATATGGCAAAGATGTGTTCAGCTGATGACTCGGATTTGTTGTGGTTTAATTGTTTATTTTCTACACGCTGGAGTGGTACAAACGCCCAGTGTGTTACCTTGACCTAATACAGAGAAATCACTCACGAAGTTTGTTTTTTCAAATACAACAAGAGTGCAGCCCCTTTAACGAAACTGAAAAAAGAACCAAAGACAAGGTGACTTGCGTATACAAAAACTGTGTGCTGTGATGATCTCTCAAATGTTGTTGATTTTAGATCAACACACAAGGCATTCTTAAGTAAAATCACGATTAATTCTTGCTGCTGGTCTTCGGTTGGCATCCTAGGTGCTTATTATGTCCATTTCTACTATCTTCCAAGTTTCGCCAGAACATGCACGTATGTTTCCATCTGCCGTTTACCGGCGATCTGTTATTGCTAAAATTAGACATTCTGAAAACAGTTCAGAACATCTGCGGCTTCTTCTAATAACGTTTGCTAGTGATGAACACTTCGAACCCACGACTTTCCGACCCGCAGGCGAGCGTTTAGCCGTCACATCACGACGACTTCCAATCCTACTATAGGAGGATAATAATAATTACTCACAATATTGAGTTGACTCGCAAATAAATATATTTTAAATATGAATATACAAAGGGTCACTTCTGTCTGTATGTACCACTTTCAGGGCGTCCTAGACAAGGGATAGTGAGGATTTAGGGCCTCACAACTAGTGCTGTCGTCGCGGACTGTATGTACAGTGTTTTCCAAACTTTTCTTGGTCGCGGCGCATTTTTTTAAATTAAAATTTTTCTTCATTATCATGTAGCAGTAGCACATGTTGGGTCTTCACTATCATGTAGGAGTAGCACATGTTGTGTCTTCACTATCATGTAGGAGTAGCACATGTTGGGTTGTGTCTTCACTATCATGTAGGAGTAGCACATGTTAGGTTGGGTCTTTACTATCATGTAGGTGTAGCACATGTTGTGTCTTCACTATCATGTAGGAGTAGCACATGTTGGGTTGTGTCTTCACTATCATGTAGGAGTAGCACATGTTGGGTTGGGTCTTTACTATCATGTAGGAGTAGCACATGTTGGGCTGAGTCTTCACTTTCATGTAGAAGTAGCACATGTTGGGTTGAGTCTTCACTATCATGTAGGAGTAGCACATGTTGGGTTGGGTCTTTACTATCATGTAGGAGTAGCACATGTTGGGTTGAGTCTTCACTACCATGTAGGAGTAGCACATGTTGGGTTGAGTCTTCACTATCATGTAGGAGTAGCACATGTTGGGTTGAGTCTTTACTACCATGTAGGAGTAGCACATGTTGGGTTGAGTCTTCACTATCATCTAGGAGTAGCACATGTTGGGTTGGGTCTTTACTATCATGTAGGAGTAGCACATGTTGTGTTGTGTCTTCACTATCATCTAGGAGTAGCACATGTTGGGTTGTGTCTTCACTATCATGTAGGAGTAGCACATGTTGTGACTTCACTATCATGTAGGAGTAGCACATGTTGGGTTGAGTCTTCACTATCATGTAGGAGTAGCACATGTTGGGTTGGGTTTTTACTATCATCTAGGAGTAGCACATGTTGGGTTGGGTCTTTACTATCATCTAGGAGTAGCACATGTTGGGTTGGGTTTTTACTATCATGTAGGAGTAGCACATGTTGGGTTGTGTCTTCACTATCATGTAGGAGTAGCACATGTTGGGTTGAGTCTTCACTACCATGTAGGAGTAGCACATGTTGGGTTGAGTCTTCACTATCATCTAGGAGTAGCACATGTTGGGTTGGGTCTTTACTATCATGTAGGAGTAGCACATGTTGGGTTGTGTCTTCACTATCATGTAGGAGTAGCACATGTTAGGTTGGGTCTTCACTATCATGTAGGAGTAGCACATGTTGGGTTGAGTCTTCACTATCATGTAGGAGTAGCACATGTTGGGTTGAGTCTTCACTATCATCTAGGAGTAGCACATGTTGGGTTGGGTCTTTACTATCATGTAGGAGTAGCACATGTTGGGTTGTGTATTCACTATCATGTAGGAGTAGCACATGTTAGGTTGGGTCTTTACTATCATGTAGGAGTAGCACATGTTGTGTTGAGTCTTCATATCATGTAGGAGTAGCACATGTTGTGTTGTGTCTTCACTATCATGTAGGAGTAGCACATGTTGGGTTGAGTCTTCACTATCATGTAGGAGTAGCACATGTTGTGACTTCACTATCATGTAGGAGTAGCACATGTTGTGACTTCACTATCATCTAGGAGTAGCACATGTTGGGTTGAGTCTTCACTATCATGTAGGAGTAGCACATGTTGTGTCTTCACTATCATGTAGGAGTAGCACATGTTGTGTCTTCACTATCATGTAGGAGTAGCACATGTTGTGTCTTCACTATCATGTAGGAGTAGCACATGTTGTGTCTTCACTATCATGTAGGAGTAGCACATGTTGTGACTTCACTATCATGTAGGAGTAGCACATGTTGTGACTTCACTATCATGTAGGAGTAGCACATGTTGTGACTTCACTATCATGTAGGAGTAGCACATGTTGTGTCTTCACTATCATGTAGGAGTAGCACATGTTGTGTTTTCACTACCATGTAGGAGTAGCACATGTTGTGTCTTCACTACCATGTAGGAGTAGCACATGTTGTGACTTCACTATCATGTAGGAGTAGCACATGTTGTGTCTTCACTATCATGTAGGAGTAGCACATGTTGTGTCTTCACTATCATGTAGGAGTAGCACATGTTGTGTTTCACTATCATGTAGGAGTTGCACATGTTGTGTCTTCACTATTATCTAGGAGTAGCACATGTTGTGTCTTCACTACCATGTAGGAGTAGCACATGTTGTGTCTTCACTACCATGTAGGAGTAGCACATTTTGTGTCTTCACTATCATGTAGGAGTAGCACATGTTGTGTCTTCACTACCATGTAGGAGTAGCACATGTTGTGACTTCACTATCATGTAGGAGTAGCACATGTTGTGTCTTCACTATCATGTAGGAGTAGCACATGTTGTGACTTCACTATCATGTAGGAGTAGCACATGTTGTGTCTTCACTATCATGTAGGAGTAGCACATGTTGTGTCTTCACTATCATGTAGGAGTTGCACATGTTGTGTCTTCACTATCATGTAGGAGTAGCACATGTTGGGTTGAGTCTTCACTGTCATGTAGAAGTAGCACATGTTGTGACTTCACTATCATGTAGGAGTAGCACATGTTGTGACTTAACTATCATGTAGGAGTAGCACATGTTGTGTCTTCACTACCATGTAGGAGTAGCACATGTTGTGACTTCACTATCATGTAGGAGTAGCACATGTTGTGACTTCACTATCATGTAGGAGTAGCACATGTTGTGACTTCACTATCATGTAGGAGTAGCACATGTTGTGACTTCACTATCATGTAGGAGTAGCACATGTTGTGTCTTCTCTATCATGTAGGAGTAGCACATGTTGTGTCTTCACTATCATGTAGGAGTAGCACATGTTGTGACTTCACTATCATGT
Source organism: Candidula unifasciata (assembly GCA_905116865.2). NCBI lineage: Eukaryota > Metazoa > Mollusca > Gastropoda > Stylommatophora > Geomitridae > Candidula > Candidula unifasciata. The sequence goes on from CAJHNH020002757.1 coordinate 735,691, forward strand.
AGGAGTAGCACATGTTGTGACTTCACTATCATGTAGGAGTAGCACATGTTGTGACTTCACTATCATGTAGGAGTAGCACATGTTGTCTCTTCACTATCATGTAGGAGTAGCACATGTTGGGTTGTGTCTTCACTATCATGAAGGAGTAGCACATGTTGTGTCTTCACTATCATGTAGGAGTAGCACATGTTGGGTTGTGTCTTCACTACCATGTAGGAGTAGCACATGTTAGGTTGGGTCTTCACTATCATGTAGGAGTAGCACATGTTGGGTTAAGTCTTCACTATCATGTAGGAGTAGCACATGTTGGGTTGGGTCTTCACCATCATGTAGGAGTAGCACATGTTGGGTTGAGTCTTCACTATCATGTAGGAGTAGCACATGTTGGGTTGAGTCTTCACTATCATGTAGGAGTAGCACATGTTGGGTTGAGTCTTCACTATCATGTAGGAGTAGCACATGTTGGGTTGAGTCTTCACTATCATGTAGGAGTAGCACATGTTGGGTTGAGTCTTCACTATCATGTAGGAATAGCACATGTGTCTTCACTACCATGTAGGAGTAGCACATGATATGTCTTCACTACCATGTAGGAGTAGCACATGTTGGGTTGTGTCTTCACTATCATGTAGGAGTAGCACGTGTTGTGTCTTCACTATCATGTAGGAGTAGCACATGTTGGGTTGTGTCTTCACTATCATGTAGGAGTAGCACATGTTAGGTTGGGTCTTTACTATCATGTAGGTGTAGCACATGTTGTGTCTTCACTATCATGTAGGAGTAGCACATGTTGGGTTGTGTCTTCACTATCATGTAGGAGTAGCACATGTTGGGTTGGGTCTTTACTATCATGTAGGAGTAGCACATGTTGGGCTGAGTCTTCACTTTCATGTAGAAGTAGCACATGTTGGGTTGAGTCTTCACTATCATGTAGGAGTAGCACATGTTGGGTTGGGTCTTTACTATCATGTAGGAGTAGCACATGTTGGGTTGAGTCTTCACTACCATGTAGGAGTAGCACATGTTGGGTTGAGTCTTCACTATCATGTAGGAGTAGCACATGTTGGGTTGAGTCTTTACTACCATGTAGGAGTAGCACATGTTGGGTTGAGTCTTCACTATCATCTAGGAGTAGCACATGTTGGGTTGGGTCTTTACTATCATGTAGGAGTAGCACATGTTGTGTTGTGTCTTCACTATCATCTAGGAGTAGCACATGTTGGGTTGTGTCTTCACTATCATGTAGGAGTAGCACATGTTGTGACTTCACTATCATGTAGGAGTAGCACATGTTGGGTTGAGTCTTCACTATCATGTAGGAGTAGCACATGTTGGGTGGGTTTTTACTATCATCTAGGAGTAGCACATGTTGGGTTGGGTCTTTACTATCATCTAGGAGTAGCACATGTTGGGTTGGGTTTTTACTATCATGTAGGAGTAGCACATGTTGGGTTGTGTCTTCACTATCATGTAGGAGTAGCACATGTTGGGTTGAGTCTTCACTACCATGTAGGAGTAGCACATGTTGGGTTGAGTCTTCACTATCATCTAGGAGTAGCACATGTTGGGTTGGGTCTTTACTATCATGTAGGAGTAGCACATGTTGGGTTGTGTCTTCACTATCATGTAGGAGTAGCACATGTTAGGTTGGGTCTTCACTATCATGTAGGAGTAGCACATGTTGGGTTGAGTCTTCACTATCATGTAGGAGTAGCACATGTTGGGTTGAGTCTTCACTATCATCTAGGAGTAGCACATGTTGGGTTGGGTCTTTACTATCATGTAGGAGTAGCACATGTTGGGTTGTGTATTCACTATCATGTAGGAGTAGCACATGTTAGGTTGGGTCTTTACTATCATGTAGGAGTAGCACATGTTGTGTTGAGTCTTCATATCATGTAGGAGTAGCACATGTTGTGTTGTGTCTTCACTATCATGTAGGAGTAGCACATGTTGGTTTGAGTCTTCACTATCATGTAGGAGTAGCACATGTTGTGACTTCACTATCATGTAGGAGTAGCACATGTTGTGACTTCACTATCATCTAGGAGTAGCACATGTGGGTTGAGTCTTCACTATCATGTAGGAGTAGCACATGTTGTGTCTTCACTATCATGTAGGAGTAGCACATGTTGTGTCTTCACTATCATGTAGGAGTAGCACATGTTGTGTCTTCACTATCATGTAGGAGTAGCACATGTTGTGTCTTCACTATCATGTAGGAGTAGCACATGTTGTGACTTCACTATCATGTAGGAGTAGCACATGTTGTGACTTCACTATCATGTAGGAGTAGCACATGTTGTGACTTCACTATCATGTAGGAGTAGCACATGTTGTATCTTCACTATCATGTAGGAGTAGCACATGTTGTGTTTTCACTACCATGTAGGAGTAGCACATGTTGTGTCTTCACTACCATGTAGGAGTAGCACATGTTGTGACTTCACTATCATGTAGGAGTAGCACATGTTGTGTCTTCACTATCATGTAGGAGTAGCACATGTTGTGTCTTCACTATCATGTAGGAGTAGCACATGTTGTGTTTCACTATCATGTAGGAGTTGCACATGTTGTGTCTTCACTATTATCTAGGAGTAGCACATGTTGTGTCTTCACTACCATGTAGGAGTAGCACATGTTGTGTCTTCACTACCATGTAGGAGTAGCACATTTTGTGTCTTCACTATCATGTAGGAGTAGCACATGTTGTGTCTTCACTACCATGTAGGAGTAGCACATGTTGTGACTTCACTATCATGTAGGAGTAGCACATGTTGTGTCTTCACTATCATGTAGGAGTAGCACATGTTGTGACTTCACTATCATGTAGGAGTAGCACATGTTGTGTCTTCACTATCATGTAGGAGTAGCACATGTTGTGTCTTCACTATCATGTAGGAGTTGCACATGTTGTGTCTTCACTATCATGTAGGAGTAGCACATGTTGGGTTGAGTCTTCACTGTCATGTAGAAGTAGCACATGTTGTGACTTCACTATCATGTAGGAGTAGCACATGTTGTGACTTAACTATCATGTAGGAGTAGCACATGTTGTGTCTTCACTACCATGTAGGAGTAGCACATGTTGTGACTTCACTATCATGTAGGAGTAGCACATGTTGTGACTTCACTATCATGTAGGAGTAGCACATGTTGTGACTTCACTATCATGTAGGAGTAGCACATGTTGTGACTTCACTATCATGTAGGAGTAGCACATGTTGTGTCTTCTCTATCATGTAGGAGTAGCACATGTTGTGTCTTCACTATCATGTAGGAGTAGCACATGTTGTGACTTCACTATCATGTAGGAGTAGCACATGTTGTGACTTCACTATCATGTAGGAGTAGCACATGTTGTGACTTCACTATCATGTAGGAGTAGCACATGTTGTCTCTTCACTATCATGTAGGAGTAGCACATGTTGGGTTGTGTCTTCACTATCATGTAGGAGTAGCACATGTTGTGTCTTCACTATCATGTAGGAGTAGCACATGTTGGGTTGTGTCTTCACTACCATGTAGGAGTAGCACATGTTAGGTTGGGTCTTCACTATCATGTAGGAGTAGCACATGTTGGGTTAAGTCTTCACTATCATGTAGGAGTAGCACATGTTGGGTTGGGTCTTCACCATCATGTAGGAGTAGCACATGTTGGGTTGAGTCTTCACTATCATGTAGGAGTAGCACATGTTGGGTTGAGTCTTCACTATCATGTAGGAGTAGCACATGTTGGGTTGAGTCTTCACTATCATGTAGGAGTAGCACATGTTGGGTTGAGTCTTCACTATCATGTAGGAGTAGCACATGTTGGGTTGAGTCTTCACTATCATGTAGGAATAGCACATGTGTCTTCACTACCATGTAGGAGTAGCACATGATATGTCTTCACTACCATGTAGGAGTAGCACATGTTGGGTTGTGTCTTCACTATCATGTAGGAGTAGCACGTGTTGTGTCTTCACTATCATGTAGGAGTAGCACATGTTGGGTTGTGTCTTCACTATCATGTAGGAGTAGCCAATGTTGGGTCATGTCTTCACCACTTGTCTGGTACCCAAGTGCCTGTGGTCAGGAGGCTGGACAATAGATCAGCTAGGCTACACGGTTCCCATTCATGTCTGAGAGGTGCGCATTTTAAAATAGTCGTGGCGTGGTCTCTTTGAGGAAGTTTTATCATTACAAGTTAGGCTCTAACTAATGCTTTGAGGTTAGTGATACCATTTCACAGTACCATTCTCAACATGCAACAGTGTTTGATTTCCGTGGTGGGCGTTTCAATAAGGACTATCGAGGTTTTCATAGCGGTACGAGAGTAGCACTGTGGAAAAAATGTTGTCCCTCGCCAGGTCATATTGCCATGGTAAGCTGTGGTTATATCCCAGCCTACCTCTATTGTGTAGAGGGTACCATTTATTAAACATTGTGAATTGATTTGCCTGTCTATTATTTATTTTCAAACATCTGCACATAGCCAGTCGATAATTGATGTCCAAGTGTGGCACTGGTAGTAAAGTACTGGCCAAAAAAGTAGTTGTGATAAGATTCACTTTAGTGCTCCAGTGTATCTGCTTGTGTGTCAACAGGGGAGATAGTTGACCCATTACTTGATTACCTTTGGTACATCTCGAGCTAATTTCTCTGTCCAGGTTTTCATTGGATGCGAAAATTGCTCCAAAATACTTAAATTCCTCTGTTTGTCTTAAATGGTTGTACGCATCTTCTAAACCCAGTGCCGCCATCATGTTTATGTTAAAACCCCTCGGATACTACATCGCGACGTTTTCCTACGTTTCCTTTCTTGGTCGGTAACTCCCTAACACTCTCGGTAAGGGGCTTATGTTTTTAAGGCAATCATGTAATTTGCCTGCCACTATCTTTGCAAGAATCTTACAGGATGTATTATGTAACGTAGAATCTTACAGGATGTATTATGTAACGTAGAATCTTACAGGATGTATTATGTAACGTAATAACCATTCAAGTGGGTATGATTTTTATTTAGCTTCGGGAGTGGTATGTGGTAACTATGCAGTCAATCCATTGGGACTGACGCTGTTGCAATACTGTTGTTTAGACCCGACACCACTTCCCCACGTTCTTGATCACTAAAACTTCTTATATGACTACACTTACCTCCGTCTGGTCTGGGGGTGCTATCTTTTGTTTTCTTCAGCATGCTTTAAACGTTTAGTTGCACGATGTTCTCATAGTCTTATCTCTGACTGTTCCAGTGAGATCACTAGACCATTAGCAATAGCAATTCTAATAGTTCTTCATTCTTATCCATCTGCTTTAAAAATCTGTTCAGTAAGTTTCTCACTTCTCACTGCCAGTAGCCAGGACCTAGCCATTTTCGCAGTAAATCGTACTGCCGATGGAGTTTCCAGAACTTACCCATTGTTCTATCTCCTCCAGTCTAGTTCGCGAACTGCTCTCGTTTCACTTTTTGAAGCATATGCGGCACACAACTCGAGCTCGGCATTTTGGGGTCTTTTTTAGTCTTCTGTTGCACTCCTCTCTTGCGGAAGAAGGGAAATCTTCGTTCTCGTTGTCTTTCTTTCACAGCCGAACTTTTTACTTTACACGTTTGCCCCACCTCCAGAGTCTACTATTGTAGCTTAAAGATGTTACTACTAGTGGCCCATGACGTCGATAACTTCAGTACACCAACTGGAGTATAGAGTCCTGCCCAGGCAACAGGTACCCCCAATCTACGTCGCCGGTTATACCAGAGGAAGTGCAACTGCCAGTACAACTTGGCACTAAAGATGTTGCAGGAATTCCCAAAGCCTCGGTGTAAACACTGTTAAACCGCCTTAGTGATTCTGTGTTTTCTCAGTATTTATTCCCGAAGCGCTTTTCCTAAATGAGGCATTCACACAGCAGTAGAAGTTTGGAGGTCCTTCCCATAGACGAGCTTCACTCCCGTGTTAGTGAGTCTCACCTGCTCGCAGCTTCTGGTTATGGCTCCAGAGACGGACTTTCGTCTCTTTTCCTGTCGGTGTGAACAATTCCGCCAAGAGAAGGCCAGGAAAGGAGTTGGACTTTTTTGCTGTCGGAACAGGGTATTTCTTTGGGTTAACTTAAACCCTTTCTCGACTTGACAGACCTTAGCGTTAGCTGTCGTCCAGCTGTGAGGACAAATATCATGTGGAGAGCAATTAAAGCTTAGATCTTGGACCGTTTGCTATCACCAGCTGCTCCCTCTATTTTCCTTCCTTATCTCTGTCCACAATTCTCATCTCTACAGGTTTTGGGTACTTTTCAGCTCTTTAAAAAAAAAAAAAAACCTATCTCGGGGACTGCGACCTGTAAAAGGAAATTCTTACGGAATTTCTTGGCTGGTTGTACAGAATAACTCGGCAAACACGATGCATCGAGAGAAGTTCTTGAGAAGACGGAAGCAGGCCATCTTTAGGAAAACTTTTAGTGTTAGAAGTCAAATCTGCTGTTTCTCTAATCCACTGCTGGTCAGACATCTCTTTATAGTAAATTTGTTTTCCTGCATCATTATATTCCAGTCTTCCATCCCGCGATGTCTGCTCCACGTTTCAAGCCATCAATATTTTCTACCTCTTTTTAAAATCTCCTTATGGATGGATGTAAATAATGTACCCAAAGACAAGAACACATACTTATCCACAAATGCTAAAGGCAGTTGAAATATGTTGGCGAAAAGACGTAACGATGTTTACAATCATACAGGAGGGGAAAAGTTTAAAGCAATAATAGATGGTGATAAAAGTGGGAGGAAAATATTAATAGGTAAACAAACAACAGTCTCAAAAGATCACATTCAAGACAACAGACAGGAAGTGTTGAGAAATCCATTAAAGTAACCTTCATTGTGGAGACGGCACCTGGTTGATCGATTATGCAAAAGTTTTTATTGTTTTTGTTTGTTTAATTAGACCGTGTGACCAGCATAGAAGCAAATATTTAGTTGAGTGACCGATTCCTCCTTTATTATTTGATTTTAAACGCGTCTGTTAACGAGATCTCGTCTGATAAGCGACTCTACATTTGAGTTACCAAGACAACCAACCACGAGAAGGTAAACAAACGTAAAATGATTTTAGCAACGAGCCTATTTTTATTATTGGAAACTTTATTAGTTTTTTTTTTTTTTTACATAAACAAATCTAAACACCATATTGTAAAAACACTTTGGTTTTCAAATGTCTACACCAAAACCAGGCGCTGTAGCCAGTTCCCTTGTTCCACTAGATATCTTTTTCTACACTTCACCCCCTGCCTTCCTGAAGTGTAGCTCTTATCTAGGCCAAGTAATTTTTTTAAAATACAACTGAATGGACAAGACACCAAGAAGCATTCAACAGTCACGTGTATGTCCACCGTCATCATCATGTTCCCTGCCGACTGGCATGCTTGATCATGCCTCTAGACAACCTGCGATTCCCAACCAATTGTATCGGGTATGTCAACGTTTCATAAAAACCAGAACGTTGCTTAGACCAACAACACTATAACTACTATTTACACGCTGTTGGAGACCATTATCTTGTATAGTTTGTGTTCACTTTTTGTATTTTTTCAGTTATATTTTATTTTCCCGGTTTCGATGCCCAACTGGGGGTAGGATACGCACGTACTTACTCCCTCCCATTTCTTTACAAACATATCTTGAGTGTCAACAACTTAGGGGTTTCCTTCCAAGTTGTGGTTAATCTACCAAAGAGACAAGGAATCAATAGTCTTGTGCAAACAAGCCACACCAGTAAAACAGCTGTGAATACAACCCTTAAGTTCTAGAACAAGACCACCAAAGTTCAGAAGTGGACGAACAACCAGAACTTTCAGCCAGTGAACGCAAAGAAATAGAAGCTTACATTAAATTGAAACTGGGAACATTATTTTTGTCATCATTCTAAATTATCTCTACCATCCTCATAACTCCCTTTTTGTCTAAGGAAATTGGTGCAGCTGGTAAAGGGGGACCTGAGGTCTCAAGCCCCCCCCCCCCCCCCCATCTTTTTTGACCTAGGAAATTAGTAAAGCGAATGACTAAACAGCGGCCCGGAATATTGATGCGCACTGGTGGATACGTCATGAGTTTTGCGCAAATACCTGTTTAGATGTCTATACCGTCAAAGTCTCGACCAAAATTCGTGATATATATTTCGTAGTCACAACTTAGACTGTTTACTTTCTTTTCTAAATCCTCGCTATATGATTTTATTTTAGACTCCAGTTGCCGAATTTGCTCGCCTAATCGTTCAGAAAATGGAGTAGATTTAGATTTGATTAGTTCAAATTGCCTGATTATTTCACCTCGATATGAAGTTCTTTTAGCATGCATCAGATCAATTCTTCTCTTTAAATCTTCAGCATACGTTTTTTTCTTCGCGTTAAGCAAATCAAGTTGTTTCCGTAGCTCCTCACCGGAAGCGTTTCGTAACCGCATCCTAACAACTCTTTTCTCTACATTAAAAGTATATGAATCTATTTTATCACACAGCCGACTAATGGTACTATTTAATTCTTGGCGACATGAATCTATTTTAGACGATGCCAGCTTCAGTTTCGTTTCCACAAAATGAAGATATGAAGCTGTATTCCGTGCATAGACTTGTGTAGCCCGGGCTGTTTGTCTGGCTGTGTCGACAGCAGACGTAGACACACAGATTGCAGATTTGGGTGAGTACTGAAAACTGACATTGTTGCTTGCTTGAGTGTACTCAGGCTGTGATTGGGATCTGTTTAATTTCTTCTTATTGAGTAGCCGGAGTTCCTGTCCTCTAAAGACATAACGTCTGACTGCAGGTTGACTAGTGCCGGGTCTTGCTGATGGCGGCGTTCCGGTTCCTGCTGATGGCGGCGTTCCGGTTCCATGAGACATGGCCATCGCTGATTTGTGCACGTTAGTCACACCAGCAGTTACAGGGAACTCTTCAGAGAATAAGATTTCAAATACTCGCCCAACAAGTCGGCTGCCCAGGTAGTGTCTTGTGACGACTGTTATGTCCAGACAACTGTAATTATCTGTGAACAAATAAACAGGTCGCAGAATATAAATCTACACACTGATAAAAGGCACACACAACATAATTGGAAGTGCGTAATAATGTGGGTCTAATGTAGGAGAACTGGCAAATAAGTTCTTTTATACGTGCAAATCAGTTAACATCAGACAAATACCGTAGAATATAGAGAAGGAAATGACAACACACAATCGATACAGCCTGGCGCAATGTCCCAAAGAGGCAATATGAAAATAAAACACACACACACATATATATTAATATATACATATATATATATTATTGCGGGGGAGGGGGAAATGGTGTAATTTACGTATATGGTGCTAGATTTTCTATAGAAGAAAATAACTAGCGGTGGGGACACGACTTTTTACATAGTGAATGGGGTATTGATTTACTTGCCTGAAAGGATAGGAAATTACAAGTAAAATAATAAAACTGATTTTAAGAAAAAAGAGATATATGATGCTATCGTCCTCATGTGAGACGCAATTTTTCGTTATTTTGAAGCCCCACCCTGGCTTTCGCCTGGGGCCGCTATTGCACTGTGTGATGTCCTGGTGGGGTAAAATTTACTAGTACTATTATGTTGTATATAAAAACTACATAGTAAATTGATGGGCTTACTTGATGGCGATAGAAACTAGACATGTTACATAGGGAAATACGAAGACGTTGATGGAATATAGTGGGTATAAGACTAGGCTTCTTGAAGTTATACTAGTAAGCTGTCAGACTTCATCTTGAAGTGACTATCGCCCTAACTGTCTGTAGAGTGAGCGGTTGACTTCATCTCATTATCCTGCCTTGATGTGTCATGGTGACTATCGCCCTAACTGTCTGCCTTGATGTGTCATGAGTGACTATCGCCCTAACTGTCTGCCTTGATGTGTCATGAGTGACTATCGCCCTAACTGTCTGCCTTGATGTGTCATGAGTGACTATCGCCCTAACTGTCTGCCTTGATGTGTCATGAGTGACTATCGCCCTAACTGTCTGCCTTGATGTGTCATGAGTGACTATCGCCCTAACTGTCTGCCTTGATGTGTCATGAGTGACTATCGCCCTAACTGTCTGCCTTGATGTGTCACGAGTGACTATCGCCCTAACTGTCTGCCTTGATGTGTCATGGGCGACTATCGCCCTAACTGTCTGCCTTGATGTGTCATGAGTGACTATCGCCCTAACTGTCTGCCTTGATGTGTCATGAGTGACTATCGCCCTAACTGTCTGCCTTGATGTGTCATGAGTGACTATCGCCCTAACTGTCTGCCTTGATGTGTCATGAGTGACTATCGCCCTAACTGTCTGCCTTGATGTGTCATGAGTGACTATCGCCCTAACTGTCTGCCTTGATGTGTCATGAGTGACTATCGCCCTAACTGTCTGCCTTGATGTGTCATGAGTGACTATCGCCCTAACTGTCTGCCTTGATGTGTCATGAGTGACTATCGCCCTAACTGTCTGCCTTGATGTGTCATGAGTGACTATCGCCCTAACTGTCTGCCTTGATGTGTCATAAGTGATATTGCGTGTTTTTTTTTTTTTTTACAATTTCAAGAATCAGTCTGCCCTTCAACTATCGGTAGGACTGACTAATTCCCTGGTCAGATTAGATGCCAGTTTATCTCACTGTACATATGCAAGTCGTGTCACCACTTCTTCCTAGCGCACATGTTAAAGATTTGAAGAAGAAAAAAGGGTAGGACCTAAACTGCGCATCGCAGGGATGTGAGCCAGCCAGACATTCCTGTACCCCAGTTTTACATTTCATTATTTTTTTCCCGTTCAAATCAAACTGCGAATACTATCATCATGGCCAGACATTCTGTTAGACATCACTTTTAATACTAACCTCACTGTGTGTACTAAAAAAAAAACGACTTGTGTCTACAATATAACATGTGTCTACAATATAACATGTGTCTACCACATAACATGTGTCTACCACATAACATGTGTCTACCATATAACATGTGTCTACCATATAACATGTGTCTACCACATAACATGTGTCTACAACATAACATGTGTCTACCATATAACATGTGTCTACAATATAACATGTGTCTACAATATAACATGTGTCTACCATATAACATGTGTCTACAATATAACATGTGTCTACAATATAACTTGTGTCTACAATATAACTTGTGTCTACAATATAACATGTGTCTACCATATAACATGTGTCTACCATATAACATGTGTCTACAATATAACATGTGTCTACAACACAGCAACATGTGTCTACAACACAGCAACATGTGTCTACAACACAGCAACATGTGTCTACAACACAGCAACATGTGTCTACAACACAGCAACATGTGTCTACAACACAGCAACATGTGTCTACAACACAGCAACATGTGTCTACAACACAGCAACATGTGTCTACAACACAGCAACATGTGTCTACAAGACAGCAACATGTGTCTACACGACAGCAACATGTGTCTACACGACAGCAACATGTGTCTACAACACAGCAACATGTGTCTACAACACAGCAACAAGTGTCTGCAACACAGCAACATGTGTCTACAACACAGCAACAAGTGTCTACAGCACAGCAACAAGTGTCTACAACACAGCAACAAGTTTCTACAACACAGCAACAAGTGTCTACAACACAGCAACACGTGTCTACCACACAGGAACAAGTGTCTACACGACAGCAACAAGTGTCTGCAACACAGCAACATGTGTCTACAACACAGCAACACGTGTCTACCACACAGGAACAAGTGTCTACACGACAGCAACATGTGTCTACACGACAGCAACAGGTGTCTACACCACCCCAGTATTTGTCAACACCTCAACATGTGTCTATAACAGCAATTCGACATGTGTCTACAACACCCCAACATGTGTCAACAACACCCCAACTTGTGTTAACAACACCAAACATGTGTTAACACCACAACAAGTATCCACAACACAACATAGCAACATGTCTTAACAACACCCCAACAAGTCTCTACAACACAACATAGCAACATGTGTTAACAACGCCCCAACATGTGTTAACAACAAACATGTGTTAACAACACCCCAACAAGGGTCTACAACACGTCTTAACAACACCCTAGCGTGTGTTAACAACACCCCAACAAGGGTCTACAAAACGTCTTAACAACACCCTAGCGTGTGTTAACAACACCCCAACATGTGTCACACCCCAACTTGTGTCAACAACACCAAACATGCGTTAACAATACCCCAACATGTCTTTACAACACCCCAACAAGTGTCTACAACACCACAACATGTGTTAACAACACCCTAACATGTATTAACAACACCCCAACAGGTGTCTACAACACAACATAGCAACATGTCTTAACAACACCCCAACAAGTGTCTACAACACAACACAGCAACATGTGTTAACAACACACCAACATGTCTTAACGACACCCCAACAAGTGTCTACAACACAACATAGCAACATGTCTTAACAACGCCCCAACAAGTGTCTACAAGACAACATAGCAACATGTGTTAACAACACACCAACATGTCTTAACAATACCCCAACAAGTGTCTACAACACAACACCGCAACATGTGTTAACAACGCCACAACAAGGTGTCTACAAAGCTACAACACGTGTCTGCTCCGCCTAAACTGCTGTTTGCAGCACAACTACATACGTTCTTTAACAGCACGAGATAATAGAATATTAAAACTTACAAACGAAAAACTTGGTTCACATATTGAATCATTCCGGAAGAGCCGGACAATGTTTCCTCATTCATGTGGTCCTGGGGTGGACAATCCCCTCTATGTCTAGGACAGAATAAAACAGCTGTCATGAAATATTCTCAGAATCAAAGGCGGTCGGCATGGTGTAAACCACGAGACACATCAAGTGTGAAAATATCTATAATATATTGGCCTGTGATCCACGAATCAATGACGAACACTAATTCCCTTCTAGTATATAATTCATAATCAATCGCCAGGTAAATAACGAATACTCACCTTATGAGATTCAACATGCTTGGGTAAGTAACATCTCTTCTGTCAGTTGAATGGTGTCTTTATCTTCCACTTGTGTTTACTTGTCTGATGTTTTGGAAATCACAAACGCGGTTTATTTCCGTAATGATTCTGCGTCCACTTATATTATAAAGCATCCGACGAACGCTGGTGCGAGAGGAACACGGTACAATAAATTTGAATCTTAAGCAAGCGTGGTCCATTGTTTAGAAATCTAAGCTAGCTTGCGAGATCACTCCGCCGGACAAACTGTCCCTCTTTATAATCGACATGAAAACTATGTTTCAATTATTGTCCGTATTTGAAACCGAAATAATTTACGATAACTGCAGGCTACTAACTGATTGATGAGGGCAGATATTTGTTCGCCGTGAAGAGAAATAGAAGAGCGTTAGAATGAAGACGGAGTCATGTAAAGCCGTGTTAAATTTACTGAAGACGTCTATGAGTCGTGAATATGTATTTGAACATGGGCCAATAACATGTGACCAGAAAAGTAGCGCCACTTGTTGCGTAAGTTCAGCGAAAGAAAGTTTTCCTTTTAATGAATAATAGCCACGAGCACGCTGGCTGGTATTATGTAATAGTAGTAGTTGCAGTCACAAAATGGTTGTTTCTGTACCCAGCTCGTGTGTCCCACCCCCCCCCCCTTTTCCCACTAGTCTTCATTGTCAAAGTTCAGTAGATTAATTTTTGGATAGCAGCATTACTGCACTCACATCTACAGGAACGAGACTGCGAAGAAACCACGGGGGGGGGGGGGGGGGGGGGGAAGAGGGGCATAACCATACCACCACCCCCCCTCACCACTTTCCCTCCCTCGGCTCCCAATAAAGTATGCAAACTTTAAGGAACCCCCTGAAACCACACCCCCAGTAATTTACACATTTTCTCATTTTCAAGTCAATTATTTGGATGATGATGTTATGTTTTCATGTATCCTCGAGGGACCTCTACACCCCCCCCCTTTTCCTCCCCTTCACATACATACATACATAAATGCATACAGGCATACATGGGGACACACACCAACACGCCCACACACGCAGATACAAACACTCACGTAGAAACACACAGCCACATAGACATTCAGACACACAGTATGAATATATACACAGACACACAGTATGAATATATACACAGACGCACAGTATGAATATATACACAGACACACAGTATGAATATATACACAGACACACAGTATGAATATATACACAGACACACAGTATGAATATATACACAGACACACAGTATGAATATATGCACAGACACACAGTATGAATATATACACAGACACACAGTATGAATATATACACAGACGCACAGTATGAATATATACACAGACACACAGTATGAATATATACACAGACGCACAGTATGAATATATACACAGACACACAGTATGAATATATACACAGACGCACAGTATGAATATATACACAGACACAGAGTATGAATATATACACAGACGCACATTATGAATATATACACAGACACAGAGTATGAATATATACACAGACACACAGTATGAATATATACACAGACGCACAGTATGAATATATACACAGACACACAGTATGAATATATACACAGACGCACAGTATGAATATATACACAGACACACAGTATGAATATATACACAGACACACAGTATGAATATATACACAGACACACAGTATAAATATATACACAGACGCACAGTATGAATATATACACAGACACACAGTATGAATATATACACAGACACACAGTATGAATATATACACAGACGCACAGTATGAATATATACACAGACACACAGTATGAATATATACACAGACGCACAGTATGAATATATACACAGACACACAGTATGAATATAGACACAGACACACAGTATGAATATACACACAGACACACAGTATGAATATATACACAGACACACAGTATGAATATATACACAGACACACAGTATGAATATATACACAGACACACAGTATGAATATATACACAGACACACAGTATGAATATATACACAGACACACAGTATGAATATATACACAGACACACAGTATGAATATATACACAGACACACAGTATGAATATATACACAGACACACAGTATGAATATATACACAGACACACAGTATGAATATATACACAGACGCACAGTATGAATATATACACAGACGCACAGTATGAATATATACACAGACGCACAGTATGAATATATACACAGACGCACAGTATGAATATATACACAGACGCACAGTATGAATATATACACAGACACACAGTATGAATATATACACAGACACACAGTATGAATATATACACAGACACACAGTATGAATATATACACAGACACACAGTATGAATATATACACAGACGCACAGTATGAAATATATACACAGACGCACAGTATGAATATATACACAGACGCACAGTATGAATATATACACAGACGCACAGTATGAATATATACACAGACGCACAGTATGAATATATACACAGACGCACAGTATGAATATATACACAGACGCACAGTATGAATATATACACAGACGCACAGTATGAATATATACACAGACACACAGTATGAATATATACACAGACGCACAGTATGAATATATACACAGACGCACAGTATGAATATATACACAGACGCACAGTATGAATATATACACAGACGCACAGTATGAATATATACACAGACGCACAGTATGAATATATACACAGACACACAGTATGAATATATACACAGACACACAGTATGAATATATACACAGACACACAGTATGAATATATACACAGACGCACAGTATGAATATATACACAGACGCACAGTATGAATATATACACAGACGCACAGTATGAATATATACACAGACGCACAGTATGAATATATACACAGACGCACAGTATGAATATATACACAGACGCACAGTATGAATATATACACAGACGCACAGTATGAATATATACACAGACGCACAGTATGAATATATACACAGACTCACAGTATGAATATATACACAGACACACAGTATGAATATATACACAGACACACAGTATGAATATATACACAGACACACAGTATGAATATATACACAGACACACAGTATGAATATATACACAGACACACAGTATGAATATATACACAGACACACAGTATGAAATATATACACAGACACACAGTATGAATATATACACACAGACACACAGTATGAATATATACACAGACACACAGTATGAATATATACACAGACACACAGTATGAATATATACACAGACACACAGTATGAATATATACACAGACACACAGTATGAATATATACACAGACACACAGTATGAATATATACACAGACACACAGTATGAATATATACACAGACACACAGTATGAATATATACACAGACGCACAGTATGAATATATACACAGACGCACAGTATGAATATATACACAGACGCACAGTATGAATATATACACAGACACACAGTATGAATATATACACAGACACACAGTATGAATATATACACAGACACACAGTATGAATATATACACAGACACACAGTATGAATATATACACAGACACACAGTATGAATATATACACAGACACACAGTATGAATATATACACAGACACACAGTATGAATATATACACAGACACACAGTATGAATATATACACAGACACACAGTATGAATATATATACACAGACACACAGTATGAATATATACACAGACACACAGTATGAATATATACACAGACACACAGTATGAATATATACACAGACACACAGTATGAATATATACACAGACACACAGTATGAATATATACACAGACACACAGTATGAATATATACACAGACACACAGTATGAATATATACACAGACACACAGTATGAATATATACACAGACACACAGTATGAATATATACACAGACACACAGATGAATATATACACAGACACACAGTATGAATATATACACAGACACACAGTATGAATATATACACAGACACACAGTATGAATATATACACAGACACACAGTATGAATATATACACAGACACACAGTATGAATATATACACAGACACACAGTATGAATATATACACAGACACACAGTATGAATATATATACACAGACACACAGTATGAATATATACACAGACACACAGTATGAATATATACACAGACACACAGTATGAATATATACACAGACGCACAGTATGAATATATACACAGACGCACAGTATGAATATATACACAGACGCACAGTATGAATATATACACAGACGCACAGTATGAATATATACACAGACGCACAGTATGAATATATACACAGACGCACAGTATGAATATATACACAGACGCACAGTATGAATATATACACAGACGCACAGTATGAATATATACACAGACGCACAGTATGAATATATACACAGACGCACAGTATGAATATATACACAGACGCACAGTATGAATATATACACAGACGCACAGTATGAATATATACACAGACGCACAGTATGAATATATACACAGACGCACAGTATGAATATATACACAGACGCACAGTATGAATATATACACAGACGCACAGTATGAATATATACACAGACGCACAGTATGAATATATACACAGACGCACAGTATGAATATATACACAGACGCACAGTATGAATATATACACAGACGCACAGTATGAATATATACACAGACGCACAGTATGAATATATACACAGACGCACAGTATGAATATATACACAGACGCACAGTATGAATATATACACAGACGCACAGTATGAATATATATACACAGACACACAGTATGAATATATACACAGACACACAGTATGAATATATACACAGACACACAGTATGAATATATACACAGACACACAGTATGAATATATACACAGACGCACAGTATGAATATATACACAGACACACAGTATGAATATATACACAGACACACAGTATGAATATATACACAGACACACAGTATGAATATATACACAGACACACAGTATGAATATATACACAGACACACAGTATGAATATATACACAGACACACAGTATGAATATATACACAGACGCACAGTATGAATATATACACAGACGCACAGTATGAATATGAATATATACACAGACGCACAGTATGAATATATACACAGACGCACAGTATGAATATATACACAGACGCACAGTATGAATATATACACAGACACACAGTATGAATATATACACAGACGCACAGTATGAATATATACACAGACACACAGTATGAATATATACACAGACGCACAGTATGAATATATACACAGACGCACAGTATGAATATATACACAGACGCACAGTATGAATATATACACAGACGCACAGTATGAATATATACACAGACGCACAGTATGAATATATACACAGACACACAGTATGAATATATACACAGACACACAGTATGAATATATACACAGACACACAGTATGAATATATACACAGACGCACAGTATGAATATATACACAGACACACAGTATGAATATATACACAGACACACAGTATGAATATATACACAGACACACAGTATGAATATATACACAGACACACAGTATGAATATATACACAGACGCACAGTATGAATATATACACAGACCCACAGTATGAATATATACACAGACACACAGTATGAATATATACACAGACACACAGTATGAATATATACACAGACACACAGTATGAATATATACACAGACACACAGTATGAATATATACACAGACACACAGTATGAATATATACACAGACACACAGTATGAATATATACACAGACACACAGTATGAATATATACACAGACACACAGTATGAATATATACACAGACACACAGTATGAATATATACACAGACGCACAGTATGAATATATACACAGACGCACAGTATGAATATATACACAGACGCACAGTATGAATATATACACAGACGCACAGTATGAATATATACACAGATGCACAGTATGAATATATACACAGACCCACAGTATGAATATATACACAGACACACAGTATGAATATATACACAGACACACAGTATGAATATATACACAGACACACAGTATGAATATATACACAGACACACAGTATGAATATATACACAGACACACAGTATGAATATATACACAGACACACAGTATGAATATATACACAGACGCACAGTATGAATATATACACAGACGCACAGTATGAATATATACACAGACGCACAGTATGAATATATACACAGACGCACACAGTATGAATATATACACAGACGCACAGTATGAATATATACACAGACACACAGTATGAATATATACACAGACACACAGTATGAATATATACACAGACGCACAGTATGAATATATACACAGACGCACAGTATGAATATATATACACACACGACACACAGTATGAATATATACACAGACGCACAGTATGAATATATACACAGACGCACAGTATGAATATATACACAGACGCACAGTATGAATATATACACAGACGCACAGTATGAATATATACACAGACGCACAGTATGAATATATACACAGACGCACAGTATGAGTATGAATATACACAGACGCACAGTATGAATATATACACAGACGCACAGTATGAATATATACACAGACGCACAGTATGAATATATATACACAGACGCACAGTATGAATATATACACAGACGCACAGTATGAATATATACACAGACGCACAGTATGAATATATACACAGACGCACAGTATGAATATATACACAGACGCACAGTATGAATATATACACAGACGCACAGTATGAATATATACACAGACGCACAGTATGAATATATATACACAGACGCACAGTATGAATATATACACAGACGCACAGTATGAATATATACACAGACGCACAGTATGAATATATACACAGACGCACAGTATGAATATATACACAGACGCACAGTATGAATATATACACAGACACACAGTATGAATATATACACAGACACACAGTATGAATATATACACAGACACACAGTATGAATATATACACAGACACACAGTATGAATATATACACAGACACACAGTATGAATATATACACAGACGCACACACAGACGCACAGTATGAATATATACACAGACACACAGTATGAATATATACACAGACACACAGTATGAATATATACACAGACACACAGTATGAATATATACACAGACACACAGTATGAATATATACACAGACGCACAGTATGAATATATACACAGACGCACAGTATGAATATATACACAGACGCACAGTATGAATATATACACAGACGCACAGTATGAATATATACACAGACGCACAGTATGAATATATACACAGACGCACAGTATGAATATATACACAGACACACAGTATGAATATATACACAGACACACAGTATGAATATATACACAGACGCACAGTATGAATATATACACAGACACACAGTATGACATATATACACAGACACACAGTATGAATATATACACAGACGCACAGTATGAATATATACACAGACGCACAGTATGAATATATACACAGACGCACAGTATGAATATATACACAGACGCACAGTATGAATATATACACAGACGCACAGTATGAATATATACACAGACGCACAGTATGAATATATACACAGACGCACAGTATGAATATATACACAGACGCACAGTATGAATATATACACAGACGCACAGTATGAATATATACACAGACGCACAGTATGAATATATACACAGACGCACAGTATGAATATATACACAGACGCACAGTATGAATATATACACAGACGCACAGTATGAATATATACACAGACGCACAGTATGAATATATACACAGACGCACAGTATGAATATATACACAGACGACACAGTATGAATATATACACACAGACACACAGTATGAATATATACACAGACGCACAGTATGAATATATACACAGACGCACAGTATGAATATATACACAGACGCACAGTATGAATATATACACAGACACACAGTATGAATATATACACAGACACACAGTATGAATATATACACAGACGCACAGTATGAATATATACACAGACACACAGTATGAATATATACACAGACACACAGTATGAATATATACACAGACACACAGGGACGTATGCACAAATAGACAGACACATATATACGTACATATATATATACACACCGACACGCACAGACACGCAGACAAACATAACACGCAAGCATGCTGACAAACACACAGACACACACCTAGTTACAGACACACACAGAGACCAACACACAGACACAGAAACATTTACAGTCACATTACATAGTCACACACAGACATATACAAACACACATGCCGACATACACACACAGCAAAGAGGCACACACAAACACATTAACAAAAGGTATTTATCAATGCTCAAGTGGTGGCTTGTGCAATACTCATGTTTGTAACCTTTGTCTGGTTGTTATAAGCATAGATTTAGTTTTATTTATGTTAATTTGCATCTGATTGCTATTGCTCTATTTACAAAGATTTAGGTTCAAATCCTCGGTAAGGCTGGGGATTTTTTTTAATGACGGGGGTAAATCAAAATCCTCACCTGCACAGTCCGTGGCGACAGCACGAGCCCTTAAATCCTCAGGTTCAAAAGTCTCCCTTGCCTACACCGCAGAAGTTGTGTATACAGGCAGCAGTTGTTAGTCTTCCTCTCTCTGTAAAGAGCTTTCCAACTAATGACGATTCTCGTTTGACTTCAACACATTTTTTGGTATCGTGGCACCAGCTTCTTAATTCTTTCTTTAATCTTGACCCAGAACTGGAATTTTGCGTGCACATACGTTTTACAGATCTGTCTTATTTGTATGCAGATTGTTGGATATAATAAGACAACAGCCGTTCTTTTTCTCTGATCGGCAGGTTTATAAAAAAACCAGCTTGAACGAACAGACACGTGCAGAGAGGACCGAACGAAAGAACACCTTTTATTTTTAAAGGGTTAAGAATTGGGCGTGCAGACCCATCTAGCATTCTGCGTTCCAGTCCAGTTCTTGCATACAATTATTTATTTGTATATCATTTCAAAGTTAATGTTACAAATATGTTAACAACACCAATGTCTTCATTACAAACTGTTATAGGAATATACAGAAGGGATTCAGTTGGTGAGTGTGTCTGGTAATTGGCGTAGCGAAGGGTTAGAATCTTAGGCTATCCCACCAAAATATCCTGTCACGACGAAATCTTGGTGTTATGATTACAAGGGAAATTTGTTTTTCTATTTAGCCCGCGACCAGGTTGGTAATTCTAAGTTTGAGCCGTGTACCAAAAAGGTTACCCATTCCTGGTGCCTAGCAACAGCTTCAGTGCTGCCCCCTGCTCTCATTGAGTGTGTAGTGTGTTCGCGCATGCCTAGCAGTATAGTCGTGTTGGGAGCAGCACAGCACAGTACTACCAGATATAGTTTGCAACAACACAACCTCCATTTATTGATCCCAAATTTCCTTTCTCTCTTTTTTGAATTTCGAGAACAGGCCCCCTAAATCTTCTTCTTCGCGGTCACCGGCTGTAGCCTCTGGCGGAAAGTTCTGGGGTTCGTCCACCTGCCTCTTTGGCAGATTTACTCCGACTTCAAAGGATGCTCCCAATTAGTCGGCTCCTACGACATGCTTGTTGGGGAGGCCTGGATCCCACAAGAAGAAACCACCAAACGATAATGGCGATGTGCAAGGCGACCTGAAGGACTCCACGTCTGCTGAATGATGTGCACCGTGTGAAAACCAATGGAACCGACCAATCAGATCTTTAATTTAAATGTTAGTTCTAGACACGACATGGCGGACCGATGTGTTTATAGTTATTGTTGTGCTTGTTATTCAACATTCCCTTAGTTAATATGAATTTCCAAAACATGTGCTATTAAACTGGTTTGAAGTGGGCCCGTATTCTTTATCAGTTACTGGATCAGGCTGTCTAAGAGATATGGCTAATGAAAGGAGGTGGGGGTGCTTAGTTGGTCATCCTCTTAGAATAATTGTTCTTGCAGCAGGGTGCTGTCGTCATTTTTAGGCGACAGGTTAGATTCCTGGTGATGTGAACATGGCTTTCAGTTTAATGTTGTCTAGTGTGTCCTTCTATCTTTCTACTTCTTTCAGTTGAAAGACCACGTGTTGCCCCTGCATCAGGAACGCTCACTCTGCCTGCCCTGTTTACTTGTACAGATTGCGTAAAAATATTCCCAAATCAAACATGAGATAGTCTACATTGAGTATCACAACTATTTAACAAAAACATTCGAACAAATCATCTGTGAAAAAACAAACCAATCTTTATTTGTAACCAAGACTCAGTTACTTAAAACATCCAGCAGAAGAGAAAGCACAATATGCAAGTATGTACAAAGCGACATTCTACATAGCACATACAGACAGCATTGTTGGAGAGGTGGAGGGACAGAGCAGGCAGGGATTACAGCCCCTTCCAAAAGCCCACAATGTACAGCTGCAGGCAGGGATTACAGCCCCTCCCAAAAGCCCACAATGTACAGCTGCAGGCAGGGATTACAGCCCCTCCCAAAAGCCCACAATGTACAGCTGCAGGCAGGGATTACAGCCCCTCCCAAAAGCCCACCATGTCTAGCTGCAGGCAGGGATTACAGCCCCTCCAAAAAGCCCACCATGCCCAGCTGCAGGCAGGGATTACAGCCCCTCCCAAAAGCCCACCATGCCCAGCTGCAGGCAGAGATTATAGGCCCTCCCAAAAGCTCACCATGTCCAGCTGCAGGCAGGGATAACAGCCCCTCCCAAAATTCCACCATGTCTAGTCTCTGGCAGGGATTACAGCCCCTCCCAAAAGCCCACCATGCCCAGCTGCAGGCAGGGATAACAGCCCCTCCCAAAATTCCACCATGTCTAGTCTCTGGCAGGGATTACAGCCCCTCCCAAAAGCCCACCATGCCCAGCTGCAGGCAGGGATTACAGCCCCTCCCAAAAGCCCACCATGCCCAGCTGCAGGCAGAGATTATAGCCCCTCCCAAAAGCTCACCATGTCCAGCTGCAGGCAGGGATTACAGCCCCTCCCAAAATTCCACCATGTCCAGCTGCAGGCAGGGATTACAGCCCCTCCCAAAATTCCACCATGTCTAGTCTCTGGCAGGGATTACAGCCCCTCCCAAAAGCCCACCATGCCCAGCTGCAGGCAGGGATAACAGCCCCTCCCAAAAGCCCACCATGCCCAGCTGCAGGCAGGGATAACAGCCCCTCCCAAAAGCCCACCATGCCCAGCTGCAGGCAGGGATTACAGCCCCTCCCAAAAGCCCACCATGCCCAGCTGCTGGCAGGTTCAAGAAGTTTCAACAGCAACCTCAACCTGGCATGTCATTAGTTTTCCTGCTGACTGACTTTCTACCCCACAAGGACATCACACAAGCGATAAACACCCAATGACACAAAGTGCCACCATGCGGATGAGGATCGCCGTGGAGAGGTCCCAGAAACCGCGTTCAGACATTTGGCCATATTTATGGCCTGCCTATATTGCGGCCCCCGGCAAAAGCCAGGGTGGAGCTTCAAATAAAAAATTTCATCCTGAAAAGGACGATAATGATAGTAATAATAAGAATTATTATTCCTTTTTAACCAATGGGATACGGTCACATGCCCTACAACTGTAGGTTCTGAGGCTGATGGTTCAAATCTGAGGTCCCACAGACCCCAACAATGAGTACACAAAAAGCCAAACAAGAAACGAAACAAAACACACTGATGTGGGACAAGTTTGCAGCCATACACTAAAGAAATCTGGATCCCCAGTGGAGATTTTCACTGTTCATTCTTGTTTCTTGACCAAACACACTGATGATATTTGACAGTGGTTATGTCCCATTCTTTTGCAAAACATGCTGACTGAAAGAGTTACAAAATGGACATTTGAAGTAGCCAGTGTCCAGCCACCAGCAACCGTTTGTTAACAGACAATCAGTGGTGGAAATGCCATAACATTTTTGTGATCACAGGCTACAATCAAGCTATGTTTCAGTTAAAAAGTAGGATCAGTTATGAGTGTACTGTTTGCTTGTGCTAACACCCTGTATCTCTGAAACAATACTCAATATAATTTGCTAAACAAGTAAAGATATGAATACAAATTATCCATACACATATAGTTAGCAACTTTCAACACATGCCACTTAATTAGATTAACTTCAGTGAGAACAGACAGCTAACACACTAACTTCAGTGAGAACAGACAGCTAACACACTAACTTCAGTGAAAAGAGATAAAGGTAACACATGTAGTATATCTGCAGCAAACATGACTTCAGTGATACTTCACACAACCCAAACAATCACCATCACTGCTGCCTGCCAGTGGCTGCCATCAGGTGGGAAATATCCTCATAAACCTGGTCCTGTAATGGAATTGGTTTAGGTCAAAAGTCTTGCCTCTGACCTTCAAGTGCTGGATTCACCCATCACCATGGTTTCCTCAAGTGTTGGACTCACCCATCACCATGGTTTCCTCAAGTGTTGGACTCACCCATCACCATGGTTTCCTCAAGTGTTGGACTCACCCATCACCATGGTTTTCTCAAGTGTTGGATTCACCCATTACCATGGTTTTCTCAAGTGTACTGTTTGCTTGTGCTAATCACCCTTAACTTCTGAAACAATACTGGTATAATTTGTAACAAGCTAAACATATGAATACAAATTATCCATGCACATGTTTAGAGCTTTCAACAGATGCCACTATTAATTAGATTTTCTACAGTGTGAAACAGACAACTGCGTCACTAACTTCAGAAGACATAAAGGTTAGAATATTAGTATATCTGCAAGCAAAACATGGACTTCAGTGATACTTCACACAAAAAAACCATGAGAACCATAAGACTGCTGCCTCCCAGCAGCTTCTGATGGTGGGGGTAATGTCTTTAACCTGGTCCTGTCAATAAATAGAGAGTCAAAATGTCTTGCCTCTGACCTTCAAATGCTGCATTTTCCATATTCACCATGGTTTCCTCAAGTGTTGGACTCACCCACACACCATGGTTTCCTGAGGTCATTTTCTGGGAAGTCACCCATCACCATGGTTTCCTCAACAACAAAACAACTATCACCATGGTTTCCTCAACTTAGTTGGAAAACCCATCAATGGTTTCCTAAAGTGTTGGACTCAACCATCACCATGGTTTCCTCAAAACAAGTGTTGGACTCACCCATTACCATGGTTTCCTCAAGTGTGGACTCAAATCAAAGCCATGGTTTCCCAGTTAGACTTCAAATCAAAACAAGTTTGGCCAAGTATGGTCTTCAGACTCAAAGCATCCTCTACCAGTAACTTCAAATCAAAACAAGTGGCCCAGTAGTCTTCAACTCAAAGCAAGTGGCCCAGTAGTCTTCGAACTCAAGCAGTGGCCCAGTAGACTTCAAATCAAAACAAGTGGCCCAGTAGTCCTCAACTCAAAGCAAGTGGCCCAGTAGTCTTCAGACAGTACAAATTAGTGGCCCAGTAGTCTTAAACTCGAAGCAAGTGGCCAAAGTAGACTTCAAATTAGAAAACAAGTGGCCCAGTAGTCTTCAACTCAAAGCAAGTGGCCCAGTAGACTTCAAATCAAAACAAGTGTCCCAGTAGTCTTCAACTCAAAGCAAGTGGCCCAGTAGTCTTCAACTCAAAGCAAGTGGCCCAGTAGACTTCAAATCAAAACAAGTGGCCCAGTAGTCTTCAACTCAAAGCAAGTGGCCCAGTAGTCTTCAACTCAAAGCAAGTGGCCCAGTAGTCTTCAACTCAAAGCAAGTGGCCCAGTAGACTTCAAATCAAAACAAGTAGCCCAGTAGTCTTCAAATCAAAGCAAGTGGCCCAGTAGACTTCAACTTAAAGCAAGTAGACTGCTAACAAGGATACATTTCCAAATGTTCAAACCTGCTCACAAAAGGAGGTTGAAGAAGCAACATAATTCTCTTGTCCAGCCAGTACGGCTGGTGTGAAGAATGTTCAGACAGAGGAAGGTTGGTGAAGATGTCAACTGGACAACTGAGCTCATTAAACATGCTTTATAAAGTTGGAGCACTGACTCTCAACACCCACATGACCTGAAGACTTCTTTACTCATAGCTGTAGACTACTTGACTTATATATACATACATGAGGGTATTTAAAACAACTGCAGATTTGATCAGTGCTGAAGTTAGTCAGCAACAATAATCTCGCTCGATATTTAGAAATATACACGAGCATTTATATTGTGATCTATGGCACCAAACAGGAGCACTTCAAGAAGTTTACGTGTGCATCATACAAAACTAGAATGGCTAGAAAAGAGATGTGTATGTGTGCATCATACAAAACTAGAATGGCTAGTACAGAGATGTGTATGTGTGCATCATACAAAACTAGAATGGCTAAGATAGAGATGTATACGAGTGCATCATACAAAACTAGAATGGCTAGTCTAGAAATGTAAAAGATAGGCTACTCCAGGGACATAGCTCTCACTCAGGCACACACAAAAAAGCCTAGAAAGTTGCATCATCTATGACACTGGAACAGCAAATAAAGCAGCATCATGTGTCATGGCATGTTCAAATTTCACAACATAAAACATACAATGTAACACATGAACATATTATGTGTGTTGAACTACAAACAGCTGCATAAGCTCCAACACAACCACATATTCTTCTTCTGTGTTTGCCTTTAAATAGGCAGTTGACACCCTGTGTTGTGGTTTACAGATAGGCTGCAATATCTGCAATGTTTGGCCCAACACATCTGATTTCAGCAAACATAATTTGTTGCCCTACATAACCTGCTTGTTGAGGAGCACCCAGTCAATTCCCTGTCTCTCCAAAAAAGGCCGTTAGAACCCACAAGGTAAAACGCTGCATTTAACCACTAAAACAAATGGTTGCATGTCAAACCATATCAAACATATTGGGCCTAAACATAAATCACAAGAAACATCGGGGAAAGAAACAGAATTCACAAGAAGACAACATAATTACCATGACCATTTCATGATGTACTGTACAAGTATTTAAAAAAATCATGATTTAAGAACAATACAGACATTCCACTGTATAGCAATAAATATAGCAAAACAATATCTAAAATATGAAGCACAATATGTCGATGAGAAAATAGAAAAACACAATTTATTTGACTTGCTACTGAATATTATCATGTGGTTAAATGATCTGACAAAAACATCTGACGCAGTCATGGCTGACCTGCAAGTATAGACATTAGTTAAGATAATCGCACTGCCCAGGCAAAACTTGGAGAATCTACTCAAAGTATTTCAGGATCCCTGCTGGTGCTACAAATTTGGGCACTGACCTGAGATTCCTCAGACTCAGACTCGAGTTAGAAGTAGAATGGAACACTTCTGGGTTACTACCCTTGTGTCGTGATGTTGATCCACTGTTTAAAACCTAATCTCTTGAAACAATCTGAGTTTTCCTCTAGCTTTATATCCTGATATTCTTGGACTGTCTTAACTTCGGTGTTTGCTAATTCTGAGTTGTGTTATTTTACTGAGCAACCAGGTGAAAAGAATCATTTCTGACTTATCGGTTAAATATGGACACCAATGAATGAGCATAAGAAATTTCACAGGGTCTGTATTCACGGGGAAAAGAGGAAAGAAGTATCGATTAGAGAGAAACATGGCACAAATGATATTTCTGTGCACTACTGAATGAATATAATAGCAAATGTCATAGCTCAATATGACAATGATATGATGAACAATATTTGAGCTGAAGAATGATGCAAATTATTTAAATTAGAATCTACAAAGTGGCAAACAAATGTTTATGGGAAAAATACTTTTCCCCACTTATTAGTGGGAAGAAATTATCACAGACAGCTGGCTAAACCTGCTCTACCAGCAACTTGGATGGTAGCAGCCGAGCATCGACAACATCCTGTGGGAGAACGCCTTTAGTTCCTTTATCTGGCAGCAGCTGCAGGTAATCCAGGTCACTGCGGATACTCAGTTTCTGAAAGATCAAATAGGACATTGACAGTTGTCTCACAGAAACCTAATCTAGGTGCCTGTATCAATAGTATAGACAGTTTCTGAAAGATCAAATAGGACATTGACATTTGTCTCACAGAAACCCAATCTAGGTGCCTGTATCAATAGTATAGACAGTTTCTGAAAGATCAAATAGGACATTGACAGTTGTCTCACAGAAACCTAATCTAGGTGCCTGTATCAATAGTATAGACAGTTTCTGAAAGATCAAGTAGGACATTGACAGTTGTCTCACAGAAACCTAATCTAGGTGCCTGTATCAATAGTATAGACAGTTTCTGAAAGATCAAATAGGACATTGACAGTTGTCTCACAGAAACCTAATCTAGGTGCCTGTATCAATAGTATAGACAGTTTCTGAAAGATCAAATAGGACATTGACAGTTGTCTCACAGAAACCTAATCTAGGTGCCTGTATCAATAGTATAGACAGTTTCTGAAAGATCAAATAGGACATTGACAGTTGTCTCACAGAAATCTAATCTAGGTGCCTGTATCAATAGTATAGACAGTTTCTGAAAGATCAAACAGGACATTGACAGTTGTCTCACAGAAACCTAATCTAGGTGCCTGTATCAATAGTATAGACAGTTTCTGAAAGATCAAATAGGACATTGACAGTTGTCTCACAGAAATCTAATCTAGGTGCCTGTATCAATAGTATAGACAGTTTCTGAAAGATCAAATAGGACATTGACAGTTGTCTCACAGAAACCTAATCTAGGTGCCTGTATCAAAAGCATAGACAGTTTCTGAAAGATCAAATAGGACATTGACAGTTGTCTCACAGAAACCTAATCTAGGTGCCTGTATCAATAGTATAGACAGTTTCTGAAAGATCAAATAGGACATTGACAGTTGTCTCACAGAAACCTAATCTAGGTGCCTGTATCAATAGTATAGACAGTTTCTGAAAGATCAAATAGGACATTGACAGTTGTCTCACAGAAACCTAATCTAGGTGCCTGTATCAATAGTATAGACAGTTTCTGAAAGATCAAATAGGACATTGACAGTTGTCTCACAGAAACCTAATCTAGGTGCCTGTATCAATAGTATAGACAGTTTCTGAAAGATCAAGTAGGACATTGACAGTTGTCTCACAGAAACCTAATCTAGGTGCCTGTATCAATAGTATAGACAGTTTCTGAAAGATCAAGTAGGACATTGACAGTTGTCTCACAGAAACCTAATCTAGGTGCCTGTATCAATAGTATAGACAGTTTCTGAAAGATCAAATAGGACATTGACAGTTGTCTCACAGAAACCTAATCTAGGTGCCTGTATCAATAGTATAGACAGTTTCTGAAAGATCAAATAAGACATTGACAGTTGTCTCACAGAAACCTAATCTAGGTGCCTGTATCAATAGTATAGACAGTTTCTGAAAGATCAAATAGGACATTGACAGTTGTCTCACAGAAACCTAATCTAGGTGCCTGTATCAATAGTATAGACAGTTTCTGAAAGATCAAATAGGACATTGACAGTTGTCTCACAGAAACCTAATCTAGGTGCCTGTATCAATAGTATAGACAGTTTCTGAAAGATCAAATAGGACATTGACAGTTGTCTCACAGAAACCTAATCTAGGTGCCTGTATCAATAGTATAGACAGTTTCTGAAAGATCAAATAGGACATTGACAGTTGTCTTACAGAAACCTAATCTAGGTGCCTGTATCAATAGTATAGACAGTTTCTGAAAGATCAAATAGGACATTGACAGTTGTCTCACAGAAACCTAATCTAGGTGCCTGTATCAATAGTATAGACAGTTTCTGAAAGATCAAATAGGACATTGACAGTTGTCTCACAGAAATCTAATCTAGGTGCCTGTATCAATAGTATAGACAGTTTCTGAAAGATCAAATAGGACATTGACAGTTGTCTCACAGAAATCTAATCTAGGTGCCTGTATCAATAGTATAGACAGTTTCTGAAAGATCAAATAGGACATTGACAGTTGTCTCGCAGAAATCTAATCTAGGTGCCTGTATCAATAGTATAGACAGTTTCTGAAAGATCAAATAGGACATTGACAGTTGTCTCACAGAAACCTAATCTAGGTGCCTGCATCAAAAGTAATTATGGTTTCACCATTTTTGCATGAACTTGCTGAAAAAAAACCTTAACAAAACACAAAGTCTTTAGCTCTACAGTCTGGAAGCCGTGGTGCTGTAGTGGTTTGCCAACCAGCCTGAAGGTCTAGAATTCAAATCTGTATCAAGACAGAATATTTTTCAAAATGGACGTTGGCTCCCAGGTTCACCTAGCCTAAAATAGCTACTAAGTAATGTACTGGAAAGTCAAGGCAAAAATCGTGCTCTTAACCACATCAGCCACTCAGTTCCCATTGGTCTATAACAGAACAAAAATAGGTTTAGCATTATATGCCTGATATGTGTAAGGCACGAAACTGCTGTAAACTGAAAGCAAAAATAGAATTCCCCATGAAATCCACAGTTCACAGTACAGAGCCTAATGTTGGTGTGTATCAATGTACAGAGCCTAATGTTGATGTGTATCAATGTACAGAGCCTAATGTTGACGTGTATCAATGTACAGAGCCTAATGTTGATGTGTATCAATGTACAGAGCCTAATGTTGACGTGTATCAATGTACAGAGCCTAATGTTGACGTGTATCAATGTACAGAGCCTAATGTTGATGTGTATCAATGTAGGGAGCCTAATGTTGATGTGTATCAATGTACAGAGCCTAATGTTGATGTGTATCAATGTACAGAGCCTAATGTTGATGTGTATCAATGTACAGAGCCTAATGTTGGTGTGTATCAATGTACAGAGCCTAATGTTGGTGTGTATCAATGTATGTTTGGTGTGTATCAAGAGCCTAATGTTGATGTGTATCAATGTACAGAGCCTAATGTTGGTGTGTATCAATGTACAGAGCCTAATGTTGATGTGTATCAATGTACAGAGCCTAATGTTGATGTGTATCAATGTACAGAGCCTAATGTTGATGTGTATCAATGTACAGAGCCTAATGTTGATGTGTATCAATGTACAGAGCCTAATGTTGATGTGTATCAATGTACAGAGCCTAATGTTGATGTGTATCAATGTACAGAGCCTAATGTTGATGTGTATCAATGTAGGGAGCCTAATGTTGATGTGTATCAATGTACAGAGCCTAATGTTGATGTGTATCAATGTACAGAGCCTAATGTTGATGTGTATCAATGTACAGAGCCTAATGTTGATGTGTATCAATGTACAGAGCCTAATGTTGATGTGTATCAATGTACAGAGCCTAAGATGTGTATCTAAGAGCCTAATGTTGATGTGTATCAATGTACAGGGAGCCTAATGTTGATGTGTATCAATGTACAGAGCCTAATGTTGATGTGTATCAATGTACAGAGCCTAATGTTGATGTGTATCAATGTACATATCCTAATGTTGACGTGTATCAATGTACAGAGCCTAATGTTGACGTGTATCAATGTACAGAGCCTAATGTTGACGTGTATCAATGTACGGAGCCTAAATGTTGATGTGTATCAATGTAGGGAGCCTAATGTTGATGTGTATCAATGTACAGGTGTGTATCTACGAGCCTAATGTGTGTCAATGTAGGGAGCCTAATGTTGATGTGTATCAATGTAGGGAGCCTAATGTTGATGTGTATCAATGTACAGAGCCTAATGTTGATGTGTATCAATGTAGGGAGCCTAATGTTGATGTGTATCAATGTAGGGAGCCTAATGTTGATGTGTATCAATGTACAGAGACTAATGTTGGTGTGTATCAATGTACAGAGCCTAATGTTGATGTGTATCAATGTAGGGAGCCTAATGTTGATGTGTATCAATGTACAGAGCCTAATGTTGATGTGTATCAATGTACAGAGCCTAATGTTGATGTGTATCAATGTACGGAGCCTAAATGTTGATGTGTATCAATGTACAGAGCCTAATGTTGATGTGTATCAATGTACAGAGCCTAATGTTGATGTGTATCAATGTACAGAGCCTAATGTTGATGTGTATCAATGTACGGAGCCTAAATGTTGATGTGTATCAATGTACAGAGCCTAATGTTGATGTGTATCAATGTAGGGAGCCTAATGTTGATGTGTATCAATGTACAGAGCCTAATGTTGATGTGTATCAATGTACAGAGCCTAATGTTGATGTGTATCAATGTACAGAGCCTAATGTTGATGTGTATCAATGTACAGAGCCTAATGTTGATGTGTATCAATGTAGGGAGCCTAATGTTGATGTGTGTACAGAGCCTGTAGGTATCAATGTACAGAGCCTATGTTGATGTGTATCAATGTACAGAGCCTAATGTTGATGTGTATCAATGTAGGGAGCCTAAGCCTGTGTATCAATGTAGGGAGCCTAATGTTGGTGTGTATCAATGTACGGAGCCTTATGTTGGTGTGTATCAATGTACATGTATCAATGTACAGAGCCTAATGTTGATGTGTATCAATGTACAGAGCCTAATGTTGACGTGTATCAATGTAGGGAGCCTAATGTTGGTGTGTATCAATGTAGGGAGCCTAATGTTGGTGTGTATCAATGTAGGGAGCCTAATGTTGGTGTGTATCAATGTACGGAGCCTTATGTTGGTGTGTATCAATGTACAGAGCCTAAATGTTGATGTGTATCAATGTACAGAGCCTAAATGTTGATGTGTGTCAATGTACAGAGCCTAAATGTCGATGTGTATCAATGTACAGAGCCTAATGTTGATGTGTATCAATGTAAGAGCCTAAAGTCGATGTGTATCAATATACAGAGCCTAATGTCGATGTGTATCAATGTACATAGCCTTATGTTGATGTGTATCAATGTACAGAGCCTAAATGTTGATGTGTATCAATGTACAGAGCCTAAATGTTGTTGTGTATCAATGTACAGAGCCTAAATGTCGATGTGTATCAATGTACAGAGCCTAATGTCGATGTGTATCAATGTACAGAGCCTAATGTTGATGTGTATCAATTTACAGAGCCTGAAGTTTATGTGTATCAGTGTACAGAGCCTAAAGTCGATGTGTATCAATTTACATAGCCTTATGTTGATGTGTATCAATGTACAGAGCCTAAATGTCGCTGTGTATCAATGTACAGAGGCTAATGTTGATGTGTATGAATGTACAGAGCCTAATGTCGATGTGTATCAATGTACAGCCTAAATGTTAATGTGTATTAATGTACAGAGCCTAAATGTCAATGTGTATCAATGTACAGAGCCTAATGTCAATGTATATCAATGTACAGAGCCTAAATGTTGATGTGTATCAATGTACAGAGCCTAAAGTCGATTTGTATCAATGTACAGAGCCTAAATGTCGATGTGTATCAATGTACAGAGCCTAAATGTCGATGTGTATCAATGTACAGAGCCTAAAGTCGATGTGTATCAATGTACATAGCCTTATGCTGATGTGTATCAATGTACAGAGGCTAATGTCAATGTGTATCAATGTACAGAGCCTAAAGTCGATGTGTATCAATGTACATAGCCTAATGTCGATGTGTATTAATGTACAGAGCCTAATGTTGACGTGTATCAATGTACAGAGCCTAAATGTTGATGTGTATCAATGTACAGAGCCTAATGTCAATGTGTATCAATGTACAGAGCCTAAATGTCAATGTGTATCAATGTACAAAGCCTAATGTTTATATGAAACACAGAACCTGTGATTACCTGTGAACTTCTCATATCTGGGGCTGTAACCGCAGCGGACAAACACAACCAGATGAGGGCTATGGCACTGAGCAACATGATGATGGTGAGAATCAGACGGGGCATGCCAGTTTTACGGGCAATACACGTCAGCAAGTCGTTGCTGTTTCTGTCATCCCAGCTTCCAAAAAAGGGGCTGATCTGGAAAAGACAACAAGTTAGAGAAACATATACACTTGGAAGAAAGTTTGATTTGTGAGATAACCAGACTCTACAGGCTAAGGGTAAATGTTACAAGAATATGCCTTCATTGGCAGGAAGGGCACTGTCACCCATGCCTGAGGTGCTGTCCTAAAGTTCCAAAATAAAGTCGTTTCATGAGGTTCTGCACTTCTGTTCTAAGGTCTATCACAAAATCATGAAGTCTTCAACTTCTAAGATGACACTCTTGTATTCTGTCACAAGGTCTTCTATTCCTAATATGAAATAATCAATGAAATTCTATCACGATTTCTTGAATTCCAGAAATGAAATCTGGAAGCTTTATCAGAAGTTTTGAAGGTCTATCATGAAGTTCTGAAGGTCTATCATAAAGTTCTGAATGTCCATCAAAAAGTCCTGAAGTCTTACCATGAAGTCCTGAATGTCTACCTGGAAATTCTGAAGTTCTATTAGGAAGTCCAGTCACAAATTTCAGATTAAACTAATACAATTATAGGGGTGGAAAAACAGAAAACTAATACAATTATAGGGGTGGAAAAACAGAAAACTAATACAATTATAGGGGCGGAAAAACAGAAAACTAATACAATTATAGGGGCGGAAAAACAGAAAACTAATACAATTATAGGGGCCTAAAACAGAAAACTAATACAATTATAGGGGCGGAAAAACAGAAAACTAATACAATTATAGGGGCCTAAAACAGAAAACTAATACAATTATAGGGGCGGAAAAACAGAAAACTAATACAATTATAGGGGCCTAAAACAGAAAACTAATACAATTATAGGGGCCTAAAACAGAAAACTAATACAATTATAGGGGCGGAAAAACAGAAAACTAATACAATTATAGGGGCGGAAAAACAGAAAACTAATACAATTATAGGGGCGGAAAAACAGAAAACTAATACAATTATAGGGGCGGAAAAACAGAAAACTACAAATACTAAAACAGAAAAATTATAGGGGCCTAAAACAGAAAACTAATACAATTATAGGGGCCTAAAACATAGGGGCCTAAAACAGAAAACTAATACAATTATAGGGGCCTAAAAAACAGAACAGAAAACTAATACAATTATAGGGGCCTAAAACAGAAAACTAATACAATTATAGGGGCCTAAAACAGAAAACTAATACAATTATAGGGGCTAAAACAAAAAACAGAAAACTAATACAATTATAGGGGCCTAAAACAGAAAACTAATACAATTATAGGGGCCTAAAAACAGAAAACTAATACAATTATAGGGGCCTAAAACAGAAAAAACTAATACAATTATAGGGGCCTAAAACAGAAAACTAATACAATTATAGGGGCCTAAAACAGAAAACTAA
The DNA here is from genome assembly GCA_905116865.2 of Candidula unifasciata. Taxonomy (NCBI): domain Eukaryota; kingdom Metazoa; phylum Mollusca; class Gastropoda; order Stylommatophora; family Geomitridae; genus Candidula; species Candidula unifasciata. The sequence goes on from CAJHNH020002757.1 coordinate 771,991, forward strand.
TACAATTATAGGGGCCTAAAACAGAAAACTAATACAATTATAGGGGCCTAAAACAGAAAACTAATACACTATAAAAAACAGAAAACTAATACAATTATAGGGGCCTAAAACAGAAAACTAATACAATTATAGGGGCCTAAAACAGAAAACTAATACAATTATAGGGGGCCTAAAACAGAAAACTAATACAACTATAGGGGCCTAAAACAGAAAACTAATACAATTATAGGGGCCTAAAACAGAAAACTAATACAATTATAGGGGCCTAAAACAGAAAACTAATACAACTATAGGGGCTAAAAAGAAAACTATATAAAACAGAAAACTAATACAATTATAGGGCCTAAAACACAAAAACTAATACCTAAAACAGAAAACTAATACAATTATAGGGGCCTAAAACAGAAAACTAATACAATTATAGGGGCCTAAAACAGAAAACTAATACAATTATAGGGGCCTAAAACAGAAAACTAATACAATTATAGGGGCCTAAAACAGAAAACTAATACAATTATAGGGGCCTAAAACAGAAAACTAATACAATTATAGGGGCGGAAAAACAGAAAACTAATACAATTATAGGGGCGGCCTAAAACAGAAAACTAATACAATTATAGGGGCGGAAAAACAGAAAACTAATACAATTATAGGGGCGGAAAAACAGAAAACTAATACAATTATAGGGGCCTAAAACAGAAAACTAATACAATTATAGGGGCGGAAAACAGAAAACTAATACAATTATAGGGGCCTAAAACAGAAAACTAATACAATTATAGGGGCGGAAAAACAGAAAACTAATACCTATAGGGGCCTAAAACAGAAAACTAATACAATTATAGGGCCTAAAACCTAAAACAGAAAACTAATACAATTATAGGGGCCTAAAACAGAAAACTAATACAATTATAGGGGCCTAAAACAGAAAACTAATACAATTATAGGGGCCTAAAACAGAAAACTAATACAATTATAGGGGCCTAAAACAGAAAACTAATACAACTATAGGGGCCTAAAACAGAAAACTAATACAATTATAGGGGCCTAAAACAGAAAACTAATACAATTATAGGGGCTGAAGAAAACTAATACAACTATAGGGGCCTAAAACAGAAAACTAATACAATTATAGGGGCCTAAAACAGAAAACTAATACAATTATAGGGGCCTAAAACAGAAAACTAATACAATTATAGGGGCCTAAAACAGAAAACTAATACAATTATATAGGGCCTAAAACAGAAAACTAATACAATTATAGGGCGGAAAAACAGAAAACTAATACAATTAAAAAACTAATACAATTATAGGGGCTGAAAAAAACTAATACAATTATAGGGGCGGAAAACAGAAAACTAATACAACTATAGGGGCCTAAAACAGAAAAACTAATACAAATATAGGGGCGGAAACAGAAAACTAATACAACTATAGGGGCCTAAAACAGAAAACTAATACAATTATAGGGGCCTAAAACAGAAAACTAATACAATTATAGGGGCCTAAAACAGAAAACTAATACAACTATAGGGGCTGAAGAAAACTAATACAATTATAGGGGCCTAAAACAGAAAACTAATACAACTATAGGGGCCTAAAACAGAAAACTAATACAACTATAGGGGCCTAAAACAGAAAACTAATACAACTATAGGGGCCTAAAACAGAAAACTAATACAACTATAGGGGCCTAAAACAGAAAACTAATACAACTATAGGGGCGGAAAAACAGAAAACTAATACAATTATAGGGGCCTAAAACAGAAAACTAATACAATTATAGGGGCCTAAAACAGAAAACTAATACAATTATAGGGGCTAAAACAGAAAACTAATACAATTATAGGGGCCTAAAACAGAAAACTAATACAAATATAGGGCCTAAAACAGAAAACTAATACAATTATAGGGGCCTAAAACAGAAAACTAATACAATTATAGGGGCCTAAAATAGGGGCCTAAAACTAATACAATTATAGGGGCCTAAAACAGGGGCCTAAAACAGAAAACTAATACAAATTATAGGGGCCTAAAACAGAAAACTAATACAATTATAGGGGCCTAAAACAGAAAACTAATACAATTATAGGGGCCTAAAACAGAAAACTAATACAATTATAGGGGCCTAAAACAGAAAACTAATACAATTATAGGGGCCTAAAACAGAAAACTAATACAATTATAGGGCCTAAAACAGAAAACTAATACAATTATAGGGCCTAAAAACAGAAAACTAATACAACTATAGGGGCCTAAAACAGAAAACTAATACAATTATAGGGGCCTAAAACAGAAAACTAATACAATATATAGGGGCCTAAAACAGGCTGAAAAAACTAATACAATTATAGGGGCCTAAAACAGAAAAACTAATACAATTATAGGGGCCTAAAACAGAAAACTAATACAATTATAGGGGCCTAAAACAGAAAACTAATACAATTATAGGGCCTAAAACAGAAAACTAATACAACTATAGGGGCCTAAAACAGAAAACTAATACAATTATAGGGGCCTAAAACAGAAAAACTAATACAACTATAGGGCCTAAAACAGAAAACTAATACAATTATAGGGGCCTAAAACAGAAAACTAATACAATTATAGGGGGGCCTAAAACAGACAAAAACTAATACAATTATAGGGGCCTAAAACAGAAAACTAATACAATTATAGGGGCCTAAAACAGAAAACTAATACAATTATAGGGGCCTAAAACAGAAAACTAATACAATTATAGGGGCCTAAAACTAATACAATTAACTAAAACAGAATACTAATACAATATAGGGGCCTAAAACAGAAAACTAATACAATTATAGGGGCCTAAAACAGAAAACTAATACAATTATAGGGGCCTAAAACAGAAAACTAATACAATTATAGGGGCCTAAAACAGAAAACTAATACAATTATAGGGGCCTAAAACAGAAAACTAATACAACTATAGGGGCCTAAAACAGAAAACTAATACAAATATAGGGGCTGAAGAAAACTAATACAACTATAGGGGCCTAAAACAGAAAACTAATACAATTATAGGGGCCTAAAACAGAAAACTAATACAATTATAGGGGCCTAAAACAGAAAACTAATACAATTATAGGGGCCTAAAACAGAAAACTAATACAATTATAGGGGCCTAAAACAGAAAACTAATACAATTATAGGGGCCTAAAACAGAAAACTAATACAACTATAGGGGCCTAAAACAGAAAACTAATACAAATATTTTTATATAAAAATAATAGTGCTGTTGTCTCCACAATGGAGATGATAATTATGGAAATATCACACGGTTATGTTATGTTGTTATTACAGTTGACGTCACTGCACATTGGGCATTCGCATATATGCTCAGTCCTCCGATGCAGCAACCCCTCCAAGGTACTTTTGCTAATTGTTTCCATGAGAAGTTGGATATAATGTCTAATATCTCGGCCTCGAATGGGGGCATAGACGTGCTTCACAACCCTTAACTCCCATGTCATGCAATCGTGCTAGTGTCAGAGATTCGTCATTATCCACTAGCCCAGTCCGTACAGAGTTGACGATATCTGCTCTGTCCATGCCTCTTCCCACATGCGTTGGTGCATTGCTAGCCAGTTGGTCTGCTCGATTTTTATTCTTTACCCCCACATGACCAGGTGTGTAGATCCAGGTAAGAGAGGTTATGTGCAATTTTCCAATGCATCTAACTATTCACAGCACATACTACCTGTTGCTATCTTCTGAAGTATGTTCATGGATTCTGATACAATTACTGCCCATGCTAGTGCTCTAAAAGCAGCGGCTTTCTCTATGATCATGGTTGGTGTGGTTGCCTCGTAAACGCCACTGTCCACTATCTTGGACTGTTTCCCCCATTTTTTGTGCTGTGTTTGCCCATGCTGACCTTGATCCATGCTTCACAGATCCATCTGTACAGATGATGATATCTTCTGGGTGTGAATGTTGATCTATCACTGCCCTTACCTCTGTGTCTACGGCCGCACAAATCTGGTCCTTTCCAAGGTGATGACTACCTTACAGATGCCGCGCATGTCTACTCGTGTATTCATATGACATGGTGAGCTCCCAGTCTCTTCCACAATGCAACTCTCATACCACTATCTGAACATGTGACCACTGACTCTATCGAAACCACCCATGGAGGGAACTTAACCCTGGTAAATGCTGACGAATGCATTGTGAAACTGCTTCACTAACCTCTAAGTCACAGAGTCACAATTATACAACACATACTTGAGACATCGAGCAAAGACAATTTATATCAGAGGATAGATAACAGCAAGGTGGAATCAATGAACCTAGATCAGACTTTAATAGATGATTAAACCCCAGACTCAAACAGTAGCAGGCATGTCCTCTGCTGCTCTGCCACACAGCTCAGGTATCAATCAATCAGGTGCCATCTCCACAATAAAGGTTGCTGCAACAGATCTCCTACACTCTTTATCTCTTGTCTCGGTTGTACATTCTCTCAGACTGCTTTCGTCCATCTCTTGATGTTGTCCTTTCATTTGTATCACTGTCTAGTCTACCTCTTGCTCTCTTGTCCTCAAACTTTTCCTACAGTATGGTTTTTAAAGGCATTTTATGCCTTTAAATGTGGACAAAATATTTAAAATACCTCTTCTTTATTTCTTTCAATAATTCTCTTTCAAGAACCCCTGTAATTGATTGTTTTTATTTCCATGAAATACAACCTATATTTCTGTATATCCAGAGACAGTTTCATTTTGCAGTTGCCTGTTCACTTCACTATTTAAGTTTCTGCACCACACAATAGGGTTCAGTATACACAACATTTAATGATCCTCATTTTTAATATGTTGTCTCCAGTTGTCAACAATTTTCACATCTTATTAAAGACAGTTTTAGCCATTCATAATTTCTCCTTTTTCCTTTTCTCTTTTATTATTACGTGTCAGAGATAGGGGAAATTTGTTACTTGTTCTAATATCTCTCTATTTACTGTGATGTTCACTGTTGGTTGCTCTTTGCCATTTTTAATTATCATAGTTTTTGTTTTGTGTCTAAACCATTCTCTGCACTCCACCAGTTGACTTGATACACTGGGTGTTGTAAACTCCTGCTCAGATATGCTCCGTCCTCCAGTTAGCTAATGATACAAACCTTGGCAGCACTGAATTCATCCTGGGCACTGGTTGCTGACTTGAGCTGTGAGTGCTTGGACATCTCTGTGGCCACACTTCCCGCTGGTTCTATGTTGGTTTCCATCACAGAGCTGGTTCCCAAGCTGGCAGGCTGACCTGCGAAACACACAGCACTCAGAGCTCAACATCACAAGGGGTTACAGACATCATGTGTGAACACATCCAATTACAACATGCTAGCTAGTTCGAAAGTTAGTTATCCAACCTTTACAAGATGCTGCAAGCTAACCGAAGCATTTTTCAGCTGTTTGTGGTTTAAACAGAACATTTTAAATTTCAGTAGTTTGCCATTGCTTTCTAAATGTAAAATGCAGAGCCAACACATGACGCTCTGGTTCTGGGCTGACACAAAGAATCGTCACGTCCTGCACATGAATGCTTAACCTCACAACCGTATGTTGAACTGTCCATTTGTCACGGGCTGCGCCCTTGGGAGATAAGCAGGGAGCAGCCCACTGGTCCAGGGCTTCGATAACCACACAAATAGATACATTCTTCTTTATCACGTTACACACCTTAAACGTTGGTTCATTTGTGTGCTCAGCACTGCAGTATGAAGAGGTATGCATCAGGCACGGCTTTGGTCCCAACTCTCGGGCAAGTGGACCGATGATACAGGTATATGAACCTTTCTGCCATTCAGTGGGATTTATGATGATTGAACACTTGAGATTTTGCTGGCCTGTCATAGGACGTACCTCTGTCGGACATTCGAGCCTACCCAGCAGGCTGATAGTGGCTGTTGTGGTTTACCAATGCGACAACGACGTTTAGGATTAACAGGATGTGCGTCTAGAGGATTTTACCGGAAGAAGCCACCCAAAGTAGATGTTACTCATCGAAGCTGCGGGCAAGTCTCTTGGTCAAGGGCTGAGTCTCAGCAGTTCAGTTTTTATTTCTCTCAACAGACTTTTAACTGAGAGTTTATCATTTTATTGGTAAATTTGGCAAGCAGATATTACTCAAGTTCCAAATAAGTTTTGATAGACGTTTTCACCCATGCTTTTGGGGATGGGCTGATGTGGGGCTACCAGCTCCGAGATCCCTTGCCAGCTCTGTTAATGCTCATTTGAGACATTGTCCGTGGCGCACGACGGGGATGTGCAACAGAAGACTTGCATGAGGTTCCGAAAAACTACCACAGAGAAGGTCGAGTTATGGAGTATCTCCTTATACACACCACAAGAGGCTTTACTTTCCCTCACACCTGTGACAGAAATCACCGGGCCAGCAACAATTTTTTAACTGTATGTCACACAAACACCGGGATTCACCGTGGTGAGCAGCGAGATGCTCGCCTGCAGGTGGGAAGGTGGTGGGCTCAGGTGCTGACAGAGCTGGACTTTACACCAACCCCCCAAAATGACCCTGGCTCCCAGAACGACCCAGTCTTGAGTGGGTAGCAGGTGCAGTCCAGGGAAGTGAAGGTGGCTGGCGTGATGCTGATCATATCACCCACCAAAAGGCAGATTGATCTATAAAACATAGGTCTAGCCTTGTATACCCTGCTCACGTTATGGAAAAGGATCGTTTACTTTACTTGTTTACTTGTGAATGTCTATCACTAACATATCTCTGCTGTGGGATAACCTGAACATGTTTCAACATCAATTCCATGTGTGAGTTCCAGGGAACCATCCATGTGTGAGTTCCAGGGAACCATTGTGGAGGGAAACAAGAATAAAACCACTGCAACCCCCCACCCCCCACCAAAAAGCATGTTGTAAAAGGCAACTAATTAGGGGTGTTGCCTTCAAAGTCGGAGTGCATCTGCCCGACAGACAAGGAACCAACAGTCTGCACACAAATAAGCCACATCTTTCAAACAGATGTTCCCTGTGTGGGTTTCTAGGTCCCACTGTGGGGAAAACAGGAATGCACCTACTGCCTAGTCGACTAATTGGCAGCTTCCTTCCAAGTCAGAGTGCATCTGTATGAGTAGCATGGAGCAACCAACTGAACACAAATAAGCCAGTAAAATGATGTACACCGGAAACTCAGGCTCTGCCACAAAGCCAAAGAACAAATTGGCTCTGCCACAAAGCCAAAGAACAAATTGGTCCTGCCACAAAGCCAAAGTACAAATTGGCCCTGCCACAAAGCCAAAGTACAAATTGGTCCTGCCACAAAGCCAAAGTACAAATTGGTCCTGCCACAAAGCCAAAGTACAAATTGGCCCTGCCACAAAGCCAAAGTACAAATGGATGAACAACCAGGATTTTCCACCACAGTTTGTAGCTGGTGAACAAATAAGAAACAAACAGATGTGTATGCAACACTCAAGTCCAGGAGCAGGATTAAAGTCCAGAAGTGGAAGAAAAACCAGAACCTTCTGTTGGAGATGACAGCCAGTGAACACAAAGAAATAGAAGAAAAAACCAAATAACCCTCACCTTGCAAATCTAGGTCAAACACTTGTGGCTTGGACTTGGCAATGACCATCTTGCCTGAGCCATCTTGCACAAACATGGACCAGGATATAGACACGTGCTGCTTCACCTGACTCAGCATGCCATTGTAGATGTTGTGCATGTACAGGAAGGGGTTGGGCATCATCAGCATCCCATCTGTTGCAATCTTGGAGTCAAAGCCAGTCTGCACAATCAAACAGCTTTATGTGATCTTTAAAAGCTGCACACAACACAACTGATTACAGAACTGTCTGTGATTGCTTCATTCATTACTCAATGACTATTTAAATAATTCAAACAAGAATAATCTTCATGACATCTGACATTATCCATGAGCTCTCCTATCTCCTTGTGGTTGAGATCAGGCAGAGAGAAGCTCTACTCTGTGCATGAACTGTGCGTCACTGGCCCAAAACATACAGCATTTTTGCTGTCAGTAGAATGTTCTGACTGTAGAACTTGTTGCCAGACAAGAAGCCATTTATGGCGAACAAGTTACAGTTGGTCCTTTCCAAATTAGGTTTTCTTGGAGTCTTGCCCAAAAGGATGTTTGATACCCAATGACTCGAGGTGAGTATGATTCACTGCTTTGTGTTTCATTTTATCATGAACAGGAATATAAATAAAAATACACAGAAATGTCATTACCTTAGTATGATCATGAATGTAATTAATGCACATGGAGAGATGTACACAGATGAGAGATGTATATAGATGAGAGATGTATACAGATGAGAGATGTATACAGATGAGAGATGTCTACAGATGTAGAACTACTTGTATTTATGCTTTAGGAATTTTTCAAAAGTATCTGACAAACTTAGGAATCAAGACTTTTGTAGTTATCTGCAAACTCAATACAAATGGAAAAGAATAAAAACAGATCTATATTAGATGTAAGAATCTGCAAAAGTTATAAAGAAGAACTGGCGACTTCAGCACAATTACAAGGAGGTAGACAAGAACATATTCTAACACCCAATTGAAGTTGCAGGACAAACTACAATTATTCTGAGAGATACAGATGACAGTTTTAAAGAGAGGACTGTGACATTAGGTCAGTGAGTACACTTTCTGGAGATACCTTCGCAGAGATGTAGTTCTGGCTTTGCTCCATTCTCTACTGGCAGACTACTGTGCACAGAGAGACAGAGCCATCTACGATAAAACTCAGTGCACAATGAAGTCAATTGTTTTCAGCTTGAATCTGTTTTATTTTCACTGAGAAAACCAGTCAGCATAACTAGAAAGCCATTTCCTTGGAATTCACAAAACACTAAAGTAGAGAAAGATCAAAACACAAATGGAGAAGAGAGTTAAAATGTGGGTAATATGAGAAAAGCATGGAAAGAAATACAGTCAGCAATTAGCAGAAGAGTTTGCCAATAGAGGGCTGACAGAATGCATTCTACTAAAGCATAAAGAGCCACAGAAGAATCAGAACAAAAATAGGAACAATAGCAGGGAAAGGAGATGAAGCAGCAGCAGCAGAAAGAGGAGGAGAAGGTACCATACCTGCCCAAAGTTGTTCCTGAAAGGTTTTTGGCTGTTACATCCCAATAAACATGCTGACATCTCTTCTGCGTGCTTCGGGTATGCTTCCTGGCAATCTAGGAGAGTTCAGTACTTTATGTACACAAGATTCCAGATCGGCAAATTCAGTCACTAATGTGTGCATGCAAGATTCAGATTGATTACTTATTTATAGGGCTGTACCGAATAGTGATTTTCACTATTCGGCCGAATACGAATAGCTGGACCAACTATTTGGCCGAATAAGAATAGTAAATCCTCATCATCAAGTGCTTTGCCCACTGGCACGGGCGATTATGCCTCGCCACAATCTGCGATCTCCTGCAGCATGTATTAGTTCGTGTGCTGACACACCTCCATGCCATGAAATAAATCTGTCAAGAATCTTCTCTCGTTGTCTTCCTCTATCTCTCCTTCCACATATCTTTCCAGTGGTCACCTCATGTTCCATTTTCCCTCATCTTATAATATGGCCGAAAAATGATGACTGTCTTCTTCTGATGTCTGTGAGTAGTTATATTCGGGCTCCTGCCTCTTTCAAAACCTCTTAGTTGCTTTTTTTTGGGGGAGGGGGGGGGGGGGGCTGTCCAAGGTATTTTAAGCATTGTTCTGTAAAACCACATCTCTGAGGCCTCAAGAAATTGTCTGGCCTGCCTACCGATTGTCTAGAACTTACAGCCATTTGTTAAAACTGGATGTTTGTAGCAAGCAAGAATTCTTTTTCTAACCTTCAATGACAAAGATATATTGCATAAGATGTTCTTCGTTTTATAAAATGCAGTTTTTGCCTGTCCTATTCTGTTTCTTATTTCAGTAATGCATCTTAAATCTAATTTTACCCATGTGCCCAGATACTCAAATTTCTGTACTTGTCCCAAAATAAAACCATTTACTTTTATTACACATTTAGGAATAATTTTTTTCTTTGATACCAACATTACTTCTGTTTCCCACTATTGAAACTGAGGCCCATTCTTCCACTTTCGTGTATAAAACAGATTTAAATAAAAAAAAAAAACATCCATAATGTCAAATGTCTGCTGAAATTTTACTTCACAAAATGTAGTACAGAATAGTAAACATTTAAAAACATTTCATGTTTTGCATCCTTCAGTCAGTCAGTCTGTGGTAACTAATATCTAGGAATGAAAGTATTCTTAGTTTTATAACAAGTAAATAAACTTGCAAATTGTCACTGACAGCTTAGTAAACAAGTTCCATGTTGTTAGCATTAAGGCAGCTTCTGGTCTCACTGAAGGTATTTCCAGCTGTACCAAACAGACGTTCACTTGGTACGCTCGTAGGTGGTGCACAAAGATAACGCTTGACAGTATGAACCAAGGCGGGAAATCTTGATATGTTTATTTTCTACCAGTCCAGAAACGGATGTAAGGTAACCACTATTCGTATTCGGCCCGACCGCAACTATTCGGCAGAATACAGAATAGTTATTAGGTCCACTATTCGGCCCCAAAGCGAACATGAAGCGAATATTCGGTACAGCCCTACTTATTTATAACTGTATGCAAGATCCCAGTCTGGAAATTTCATTCATTTGTGCAAAATTCCTGTTGGTAATATCATTAATGGAAAGCAGCAAGCAATATTCTAGACATTAATTAAACTAATGCAACCCTGAAGCTAATAGATCTATTACTCATTACTTTGCTCTCCAGGATCTTCTTCTTATAACATACCAGCTGTAAGTTCTAGGTGAAAGTGCTGGTTGTTTGTCCACTTCTGGACTTTAGTTTTGTTCTAGAACTTGAGTTTGGCTTACACATCCATTTTACCTCTGGCTTACATGCATGCAGACAGCTGGTTCCTTACTTCAAAAGCAGATGCACCCAGACTGAAGAAAACACCCCTTATTAGTCATCATTTATGATTTGCTTGTAAGAAGTGCAACGTGGATACAAATTCACCTTATCGCCAGGTCGAGTTATGACCTGTCAGTCGGAAGGGAACTGGGTCCTAAGCTGAGGACTCCATGTAGTTGCTAATATTTGGGCTTGTGGCTTTAGGCCTGTAAATTCTATGAACAAATGGCAATAGAGGTTTTGTGGTTCTCAAATTCTGACTATGTTTATTTGACCTGTTCTTTACGACTGTAACTTTCAGGGGATTGTAAGTGTAAGCAACATGAAGTTTTCTACCCACAATTATCTGAAATTAGGCATCTAAACCCCAATCTTCATCATCACTGTCCTGCTGGGTCATTAATGATGTCACATAAGGCTCACAGTCTGTTCATTCATTCTGTCCTATCCTATGCAATCCCTTCAATATCGTGGATTGAATCCGGTAAAGCTCCTTTGGCTTCTCTTATTAACATCCGTTAAAGGGTTTCTTTTGGACATTTTCGTTGCTTCAATCCCTTTATTTCTCATTAGAGTGCCTGTATTTGGTAGTTGTCTGCTCCTTTCTTCTCAAGATGTGTACAGCAGAGGCTGTGTCTAACAACTGCTGTTACCAGTGGTTGCCCAGACATTTCTCTTCCCCCCCCCCCCCTCCTTCCCCTCCATCCTTAGATTAATTCCAATTATCTTTAGGATTTGGCGAAACCACCATTTTCTGGCTACAAAAACTCCATAGTAATTGACACCTGGTGGACATGAATGAGATAGACACCATTTAACAAAGCCCTTATTTGTCTTCTTCTTCTTCCCAGAATAGCACAGTTGGAACATTGCTTTGTGGTTGAGTTAGGCTCTAATATCTGCCCTCTTTGATCCAATATACCTGGTTTCATCAGTCATCTTTTATGACTTGTCTGTTAAAGGGCAGCGGGTCTACACCCACCCCCTCCCCCCTTAAATGTGACCCTGAAACCCAAAAGACAATTATCCCCAAGTAAAATTAATGTGATCTGAAAACATAATAATCAACAAATGCAACTGCCACTTGTTTGTGAAACATCAAATGACCCGACAAAAACAACATACTGTCATGACAGGTCTTGAGTGTACCACCAACACTATCTCTCTCTCCAAGAAATTCAAGGATGGAGTACAGACGACATCCTCTGCTACAGCAACCGCCGGGTAGACTCTTGAATATTACAAGAAACACTTTCAAATTAGGACTTTCTTCAATTCTCATGGCTTAAGTGTAATATTTTTGTACAATTTTTTTGACAAGTAGGAACTAAAGTGGCACGTGGCAAAGAAGGCCCAAACAAAAATAAAGGGATTCTGAAGAAAAAGTTATTACCAAGGATTACACGTGGTGGGTTAATTTAACAACTGCAACTGTGGAGCAAAATAAGTTAGGGAAGGCAACAGACAGTTCTTGTCCTGCCTAGTATCACAACCATTATGAACAAACTGAATAACCTATTCTTGGTATAATTGTCTCATTTCTTCCAGCAACAGTCTATGTCAAGACACTCATGATTTAACCACTAAAAGAAGACAGATATAGCATGGAATTGACTCTAATTGGAAAAATTAATCAATCAAGAACTGACATCATCACTGCATTCAGGATATTCCCAGACATGCTCTATCCCCTTGCTCAGCAGCCAACAAAGAGCTCCCATACCGATGGTGGAAGGTGCAACCTGATTAAAAGTTTGCTTGTCTTTCCTCCTGTAGAAAACTGCCCAGTTCCTCTGACCACTCCCGGCAAAATCAGTCTTGTAAGCTATGGATACTCTGTCTCACTCCACTGCCCACTTGATCCCAGAAAGCCTTCACCAAATCTACAAAGGTGTGACAGCAGCCAATCTATCAGGCTGATCCTCATCCCGCACACCAGAGTACCAGGACATGTTCCTGATCTAAGTATATGATAAACTCAAGGATGCCAGTAACTCAGTCATGTATATATATATATATAACCTAAAAAAAAAAACAATGTGCGCACAATATTTTGCTTCTAATTTCACTAGTAGTCAATATAAAAAAAACACCAACCAGAAAAATTAACTGGTCCCGATTTATGCGTGTGTTGTTGTTGTTCTCAGTATTTGCCAAACTGTAGAGTCCAAGCAGAAAAGTCTGGTTGTTTGTCCATTTCTGGATTTTGATCTAGAGCTGGACTTTTACATGCACATTTGTTTTACACATCAACTGGCCCTTGGTGGTTGATTCCATCAATATCCTGCCAGCCGTCTTTATTTCCCAGGACTTTACCTGGGACTCCTTTCATGCTAAGCTGACCTGGAAGCCAAGGTTATATTTGAAAACATCAGGCTGGACAACCGTTGGGCCCATAAGCAAGCGTCTAACCACTCATTACATTCATCATTATCATCTAGCCACTCATCATATTCATCATCACCATCTAGCCACTCATCCTCATCTAGCCACTCATCCTCATCTAGCCACTCATCATATTCATCATCACCATCTAGCCACTCATCCTCATCTAGCCACTCATCCTCATCTAGCCACTCATCATCATCATCTAGCCACTCATCATCATCTAGCCTCTCATTATATTCATCTTTATCATCTAGCCACTCATCATTATCTAGCCTCTCATTATATTCATCTTTATCATCTAGCCACTCATCATATTCATCATTACCATCTAGCCTCTCATTATATTCATCTTTATCATCTAGCCACTCATCATATTCATCATTACCATCTAGCCACTCATCAGCATCTAGCCACTCATCACCACCTAGCCACTCATCATCATCTAGCCACTCATCATCATCTAGCCACTCATCATCATCTAGCCACTCATCATCATCTAGCCACTGATCATCATCTAGCCATTCATTATATTCATCTTTATCATCTAGCCACTCATCATTATCTAGCCTCTCATTATATTCATCTTTATCATCTAGCCACTCATCATATTCATCATTACCATCTAGCCACTCATCAGCATCTAGCCACTCATCATCATCTAGCCACTCATCATCATCTAGCCACTCATTATATTCATCATTACCATCTAGCCACTCATCATATTCATCATTACCATCTAGCCACTCATCATCATCTAGCCACTCATCATATTCATCATTACCATCTAGCCACTCATCATCATCTAGCCACTCATCATATTCATCATTACCATCTAGCCACTCATCATCATCTAGCCACTCATTATATTCATCTTTATCATCTAGCCACTCATCATATTCATCATTACCATCTAGCCACTCATCAGCATCTAGCCACTCATCAGCATCTAGCCACTCATCATATTCATCATTACCATCTAGCCACTCATCACTATCTAGCCACTCATCAGCACCTAGCCACTCATCATCACCTAGCTACTCATCATCATCTAGCCACTCGTCATCATCTAGCCACTCATCATCATCTAGCCACTCATCCTCATCTAGCCACTCATCATCATCTAGCCACTCATCATCATCTAGCCACTCATTATATTCATCTTTATCATCTAGCCACTCATCATTATCTAGCCTCTCATTATATTCATCTTTATCATCTAGCCACTCATCATATTCATCATTACCATCTAGCCACTCATCATCATCTAGCCACTCATCATCATCTAGCCACTCATCCTCATCTAGCCACTCATCATCATCTAGCCACTCATCATTATCTAGCCTCTCATTATATTCATCTTTATCATCTAGCCACTCATCCTCATCTAGCCACTCATCATTATCTAGCCTCTCATTATATTCATCTTTATCATCTAGCCACTCATCATATTCATCATTACCATCTAGCCACTCATCATCATCTAGCCACTCATCATCATCTAGCCTCTCATTATATTCATCTTTATCATCTAGCCACTCATCATATTCATCATTATCATCTAGCCACTCATCAGCATCTAGCCACTCATCACTTCTTCTTCTTCTTTCGTTCGCATGAAATAAATTGTCTATATCTGCAAAGCCGTCTCTTGTATGAATTTCACTGTCTTTTGTAATTCACTAAGCGGCCCGTAAAGTTTGACTTCCACAAGTGTCTCTTTTGGCCAAATGTTTTGCCTGAAAGCGTTGAATATGGGACAGTCTTGAAGGATGTGATCTGTTGTTTCAGGTGCCAGTCCACAAGTACACATGGCCGATTGGCCAATCTTAAATTTGTTGTACATGTGGGAGCGAAGTCTATTGTGCCCTGTTCTAAGGCGAAGGATAATAACTTGCTCTGGTCTGTCCATAATATGGTAATCATCTTGTGCCAGTTTCAGTGGCATTCTGATTGATTTGATCATTCTCTTCTTCTGTTGATAAGAGACTGGTATGTCAGGTTGTTCTTCAGTTGCACCTTCCTTAGCTAGTTTATCGGCTTTTTCGTTTCTGGGAACTCCACAGTGGGAAGGTATCCACTGCATTACTAATTTACAGCGGTTGCCTAGTTCGGATAATAGTGTCCGTATGCTTGGTAATTTTCCAGACTGGAGTGACTGAAGTACTGCTTTTGCATCTGTCAGGAATACCACTGGTTGTGAAAAATACCCTGTATTTAGTAGTTTCTCTACCGCTATCTTGATGGCTTGAACTTCTGCATCATAGTTGTGACAGTGCTTTCCCGTTGGTAATTTGGCTGTATCCCTAGTATTATTAGGATACTCAATGTACACTCCTGCACCTCCGTTTCTGACTGCGCTTTCTGCTGACCCATCTATGTAAACACGAACCCAAAGGTTCTGCGGGTATTCATCATCAAGAAAACTGAGGGTGGCTGTTTTGCGCTGCACACTGTTTTGTTCTTCCTTGTCAAATACCCCTTTCACTTCAGTCTTGATGTGTATTGGAAACTTATACTCCTCTCTCCAGGGGGTCCGTTCTGGGACAGCATTTAAGGATCTATCAGTTGCAGGTAAATCAGTGGTTTGTCTGCCGAGCCGTTTGGCCTGGTGGATAAAACTACTTCTCTTTAGTCGTCCCAAAGCTAAATTTTTGAATCTTTCATTCATAGGGTGACTGGGCATACTAAGAAACTTTTCTGCTTGTAAAAGCATCTTGGTGTCTCTGCGTTCACTTAGTGCTTGGGTCATTCCCATTTTCTCCATCACAGCTATAGGTGTTGATTTCATACTGCCTGTGGTAACTCTGAGTGCTTGATTTTGCACTTTGTCTAATTCTTGCAATGTGGTTTTTGATGCCGAACTCCATGCTGTTGATCCGTATTCAAGATGTGGTCGAACACTTTGTTGGTAAACTTTTCTAAGTATTTTCCCGCTAGCACCCCATGTGGTTCCACTTAGTTTTCTCAGAATGGCTACCCTCCTTCTGGCTTTGGTTGCTGCCTTGTTGATGTGTTTTCTCCATGTTAATCTACCACTCATCACTATCTAGCCACTCATCATCGTCTAGCCCCTCATCATCATCATCTAGCCACTCCTCATCATCTAGCCACTCATCATCATCATCTAGCCACTCCTCATCATCTAGCCACTCATCATCATCATCTAGCCACTCATCATCATCTAGCCACTTATCATCATAATCTAGCCACTTATATCATCTAGCCAATCATCATCCTCATCTAGCCACTCCTTATCATCTAGTCACTCATCATCATCATTTAGCCACTCCTCATCATCTAGCCACTCATCATATTCATCTAGCCACTCATCATATTTATCTAGCCACTCATCATCATCTAGCCACTCATCATCATCATCTAGCCACTTATCCTCATCTAGCCACTCATCATCATCTAGCCACTCATCGTTATCTAGCCACTCATAATCGTTTAGCCACTCATCATCATCATCATCATCCAGCAACTACAAAAGATAAAATTAAAATTCCTAACCTGTAGTTTATGGTGATGCCATGCAGACTTCGCTCCTCAGTCTTAAGATCCCATGTCATACACTACTCTAAAAAGCGGTATATACTTAAAATACAGCCCCCCCCCCCTCCTTCCATCAACAACAGGTGCCCAGTTAGTTTGCTAATAGTTCACAACTAACACAATGATTGACTACAGCAGTATTCTAATAGGAAGGTTTATGACCACTTACAAGTGTACTGTTTAGCCGCTGTAGTTATCTGGTATGTTTTGTACGCTGCACAAGCTAAATAAGTAGTTACTAATCTTGGTAGATGTCGTAGCAAAACGATTAGGTTGGTAACGTCGCAATAGGATCGGTTTTGAGATTCCATGCTTCGATTTTCCTCTTTGAGATCATCCCTGGAGTTACAGAGATTGTCTGTTTGTAACTTAGACTTACGACTTTATTCATTTATGCGGCTAGCCGCTCTGCGGCCACAAGACGAGCCTTATGACATAATAATACTATGCGATACAATGAAATAGACCCTCCCGATTTCAAACATGTTTGGTGCTGAAATTCCTGGTATCGCCAGATTTATAGAAATAAAATATAACGACATATGAAAACAATAACAAAGACTTCTTTCATTCTTTCACGACCAACATCATCATCATCATCTACGGCAGTTGTCCGCGGGACATACAACAGACAGAATAAACACACGAAAGACTACCTTCTCGTAAGTATGCAGTGGGTAGGTTTTATGGCAGACCTCCTCGCATGGATCTATCTCACTAATAAAACTCTCCAGCGAGGTAGCCGAAGCCGGAGACAGCGCACACACCAAGACAAAGTAAAACAACGTCTGCGATCCCATGTCCACCATTTTGTGACGGTAGGGGTCCAAGCGGCCATTGGTCGATGCTGATCACATGACAATAATATTTTGTGTTGTAGTGTTGGCTGTTGATGACTCGGGAAAACCCCTGGGCCAGCAACCAGTTAGTGGACAGGTCCGGCTAGGGACTGGACACCTGGACAGACAGATGATTGTTATAACTTTAGCTTTCCTGTGGGTGAAGAAAATCTCCGCCACATATGTTGTCATAAAATGGGATTCCTAAAGAATGGACAGGAAGATGGAGTTAGGTCGCTTCAGTCTAGTTGCCTGGGTTATGAAAGCGTGTTTGTAAATGAGCATGTAGAGGCATTTGTTGGACTGATTCCGCTTGTGGTGGGGGAAAGGGGGTGTCACATGTTGGAGGTTAGGGGAGCTCAGTAGATTTGGCTGGGGGGGGGGGGGGAAGAGAGAAACCGACTTAAAATGTTTCTAAGGGTATCGTATATTTCAAGTGTATAATAATAATAGTAATGTGTAAACAGCACATTAATGAACTTAAATGTATTTAAAACAATATAACATGCATATGTCAATACAAAAGGAGAACCGTTACTCTGTTAAGGGGCCGATTAAACCTCTTACACATTTTCTAGGGGGTAGGAGCCCAGCTACAATTGTTCAGGGCGAGGGCCTCTTAAGGGGTCTAGGCCTCCAGGTTCTGATTCCCCCGACTGTGTATAACTTCTTGTGTGCGTGCCCTTCCGTGTCATGGTGCCAAAATTGGCAACACACTCTCTGTGTAGCTCGGCCTCTCTCCCGTTCAACTTTCTTGTTGTTAGACGCTTGTGTTATTTTTCTGTTCTTTGTCATGCCCACACAAATGTGCATTATCTTCTTTAGGCGCAAGTAATGGGGTAAACCAGAGACAAGCGAAATATTTCAACTGCACAAACAGACATAATACTTCTGCACACTTTCAGTTATGATATCTGACTCAAGATACCTTCTGGATATCCTGAGTGTTTAGTTAAGAACCTGATATCTCACAACTGGGTCACTCCCATAACCGCGCAGTCCTCATATTCAGCAGCCTACGAAGAGTTTCAAATTCTGATGGTGCCAGCAGCATTTTTAATCTGTCCGTCTTGCTTTTCCCCTGAGTGTATAATCTCGACCAGCTCCCTTAATGGTACCACGCTCTCAAGACCATAGAGATATATTGTTACCCTCGTATTGTTCACTTAATCTCAAAGGGCATTGACCACGTCTAGCTTGCCATCCATAAATTTACCTTCCATTAGTGCGGAGCAGCCAGTCTGACTGATTGTTTATTTCCCAACACTCCTTCATTCACTGAGAAAATATCTAAAGAACGTTTCCTACCCAGGAACTCTGAAGCGATGCTTGCCACTTTGCACGGATTATGTCAGTCTCAAGTACTGGTTCTGCTTGTCGTTTGCTTGATATCTTTTCAGGATATTGTAGATATTAGAGAATAAATCACAAAAGTGATTGGGAGAGAGAGAGAGAGAGAGAGAGAGAGAGAGAGAGAGAGAGAGAGAGAGAGAGAGAGAGAGAGAGAAGAGTGGTAGTCGAAGATCGAATCCAGCCATCCTTTATAACGGAGAAAGTACACCGGCTCGGCCCTTATTTTAGTTTTAGTTTTAACTTGGTTGTCTCACATCTGCACAATGACTGTGAGCTTGGTGTTTCTTGTTACGCCACCTTGAGGAAGAATTTCTCCGATGGATTTTCTGTACATGTTGAAGAAAATAATCCGCTTAACTTTAGGGGGAAAAAAGCTTGACAAAAAAGTGGATGGGGGAGAGAAACGACACACAAGTGGTAAGGCCTGTATGTAATTCTTGTAACTGCCACTTAGACATTCTAATTGATCACGCCTCACCGCTGGAACCTACACACACAAAATCGAACGTTTCGACTGGATTCTGTCTCGACACAAACCACACACTGTTAAACTCTAATAACCGTCCCAATATGAGACGCAATTTTTCATTATTTCAAAACTCCCTACGACTGTTACCAGGGGTCCTGATACAACCCAGCCTATGGGTTGAACGAGGTTTATGAGACCTGTCCCCGGGTGATCCAAATGGTGTCACTTTGTGTCACCGGATGTTTATCGCTCGGTTTGATGCCCTAGTGGGAATGAACGTCAATCAATCAACCAATCACACATGATTCTGGGACCTCAACCCACTTACCGAAGGAAGCTGTCCTAGTACAATTTTTCAGGGAATGAGTTCCTCTAGGGACCAGAGCCTCCAGCTCAGTGTCAAGAAAGTTTCAGACCGAAACGTCCGATACTACTTGTGTGTGTACACTGTCCCAGTCCTCTCTTCGCCAAGCTCCTGAAGTCAAAGTTGAGTGGAATAATTTCTTGCTATCAACTTGACTGCAGTCTCACCTTTTTCATCTCGTATTCAAGAGTATGTTTCTATCAGCACACAAGACACGCGTCAGACTGTTCTCATTTGGCCAGGGTAACAATGTTTTTTTTTTTTTTCTGCCAGCCTGAGTCATATCCAGCAAAGCGAGCTACTTCATGAATAACAGATTTTCATTTCCCAATATACTCTGACAGTCCAGTTTCCACGCAGCTGTGGTCTGGAGTTTGTATTTAGTTTCAGTCAGCCTACAGTTCAACAAGTCCACGTAAATGGGATTCCC
>CAJHNH020002758.1:0-15000 GCA_905116865.2 Candidula unifasciata
CCTTGCTGGTGCTATAGCCAAGGACTTTTAAGGCTGTTCAATCTTTGCATTGCTATGGCCATCCTCCTTTTAATTTCTGTTGAACAGTATTCGTTGTTGTCTATTATAGAGCCTAGATATTCAAAGTTTGTGACATTTTCAATTTCTCCATCATTTATTGTTATTTTTGGGTGACAGCCAGATTTATCTGTGAACATCATTTTCGTTTTCTTTAAATTCAAGAACAGATTTTGATCTTCACTGTGCTTTTGGACAGCCAATATTACATTTTCTATTCCCTTTACGCTGTTCGAAAAGAGGACTGTGTCATCTGCGTAGCGGAGTTCCGGATTAGGGTTGCCACCAATTTTGAGCGGATTATGTCACAAGTCTGGTCATTTTTGACATTTATCATGACATTTTATGCGTATATATTAAATAGGTATGGTGAAAGAATGCACCCCTGCCTCACCCCCTTTTGCACCTCGAAAAAATCATATGTTTCACCAGCTGCTCTGATAGCTGCTTGTTGTTCATGATAAAGATTTTCAATTAAATTCACTAAATGCGCTGGAAACACCATTCTTTTCATAAGAGTCCTCAGTTTGTGGTGTTGGACACAATCAAAAGCCTTGCTATAATCAATAAAACAAGCAGGAAGATCTGTGTTGTATTCTCTGCATTTTTCAAAAATTATTCTCATATTAAAGATGTGATCCCTAGTTCCTCTACCCTGCCTGAAACCCGCTTGTGCTTTATCTAGCTTATATTGTAATTTCCTTTCAACCTTTCCATGATAATTCGTAAGAGGATTATGCTAGCATAACTTTTTAATGCGACGGTACGGTAGTTTGAGCATAGTTTTGGGTTTCCTTTCTTTGGGAGAGGGATATAGACTGTTCTTTTCCATACTTTAGGCCAAATGCCATTGTTCCAGATCTTCGAGCACAGTGCATGGTAGATTCGGACGCTGGCCTTTCCTCCTGCTTGAATTAGTTCTGCTGGTATTTCGTCGCAACCTGTTGACTTTCTTTAAGCTGTGTATTGCTGATCGTACCTCTTCCAGTAGAGGCTGTGGTTCTTTTTCATAACTTTCACAAGTCTTTTTTGAATTACTTGTCACATCCAGAAAATCTCTGGAATCCCTTTTGGCATCTGGAATATTGGAGTACCCTTGGGATGTATATCTGTTTCTGTACTTTTTTTTTCAAACCTGACGGTATCTGGTATACTCTCACTTTCTGTTGTTATCACTGCCACTGTTTATTTCATATCTTTGAAAACGATTCTCTCTGCTCTGATTATACTCATTTTCGGTTTTTCTCTCCTCTGGTGTTCTGCGATCTCCTGGTTCGTCCATTTAGTATTCACTCTCTTGACCACCCACATTTGAATCTTCTGGAACATTGTGACTGCAACCAGTATCTTTTCCGGTAGCTGTAATTCTATTGTAGGCTGCGTTCCAATGGCTTCAGTCATTCTCTTTGTCTTTCTGATTCTGCATATGCTTCCTATCCCTAGTGAAGTCTCCAGGTACCTGTTTTTTTTTTCTTTTGGTTCTCGACAAGTCCAGGAATCTGGTTCCTCCTTCCTCTATTTGGTAAATGTTGATTCATGTCTTGATGACTGGACCGTTGGATTTCTTGCGTTGCTTATATGCTCCTCCTTAGCAGGCATATAAGCTTTGTCGATCGCACAACCATCTGATTCCTCAGTTGTAATAGTGTTCTCTGATGTAGTTGGTTCTATTACCAGCATGTCTCCTGTTGTGTCATTCTCAGCTGTATTTGGTAGTTCAGTTAACTTCCGGTTACACTGGCCACCATCTTCCCTCTCCATGATGATAGGTTCAGGAAAGTCGACATCACCCTCCGCAGCACCCACGTTCTTTTTGCTCGGATCCTTCTCTTTATTTCTTCTTGAAGCATAAAGGCCATGGTGTTTGGCTGCTTTTTTTTATATCTTGCCATTGATAGTAGTGCTCGTTGATTCTACCAGTAAAGTGTTTAATACTCACAACACAGCTAAGAACTCTTGGCCAGGAACCCACGTTGCCGTCTCCACCAAGCCCCGCCAGAAAACGTCTGTGCCACGTCGTCCAAGTTCTTTTGAGAAAAAAATTGAAAAGGTCGACCACTTTCAGACTGCTGCTAGCTAGCCGGGGCTGCTAACAGTCTTCGCCTATATTTGTGGTCTGGGTTATTTGCATCACTTTCGTGAATTAAAATTATAGTATTGCGCCATTTCTGGGCTTAATGCTTCCTTCCGAATCAGTCCGCTCGTCCTCCACCCTGTTGTTAGCTGTTCGTTTCTTTCCTTTTCTTTTCTGGTGTTTCCTCTTGATGTCATCTCTCTCTCTGATTTGGCCAGGCGTAACTCGTAGAAGAGCGAGCTTTACCACACAAGGTCCTTTGGACCACCATTTATAGTTTTACAATTTTGAGTATGTTACTTTGCCAAAAAGTACTGAAAACAGTTTTAGATGTCGGATAGTTCCGAAATGTAAAAATGTTCTGCGTGTGACCATAGTTGTCTTATATTTGTCTTTCTGCAATACGAACGGGTTAGTCATGTCGTGGATATTGTGTGAAATGTTATTTAGAGCCTCAATGTGGGTCTATTTGTCATTTGTTAGTGTGTGATCCGGTTATTCAGTCTACCACTGACAGCAGTCGCAGACGTGTGATGGAGATAGAGTAATTAAAGAGGATAAAATAAATTAGGCACAAGGAACAATGATGATGAATTCTAGTCTTAAAAATTTCTTTGGTTTCTCGGAATTATGTTTAGAAGTATTTTATGAGTATCTTCCTCGCGGTTCATGGGAATATTTGTGAAGTAGTGCTTTGATGATTCTAGTTCCAGTTTCTCCTATTACTATGTCTATATTGATTCTTGTAGTAATTTTGAGACTTTTAGTGACACAACGTATCTATTTTTTTCTGTGTGCGGTTCCTTAGTAATTTGGAAGCATACATTCTGCATTTCTCCCAGTCTTTGGTGGCACCTCGTTTCTCTGTCCAGACTTCTGCGACCTTAGGTGTCTACTTCAATGTTCCCTAACTTTGTCTTTGGCTGTTGACTAGGGATGTGCGATAACAGTAAAAGAAACAATGCACGTTGACACCGATGTTATAAGCAAGGATACATTTGCATGATAACATTGTTTATTCACAATAAATCGCTCACGAATATGTCCAGTCACATACAAGCACTCGGTAGTGTTACATCTTCAACGCCACATCTCCTTACAGGTGTCTTTGGCCTATTGCTGAAACTAGTTTACGAACTGTCGTCCTGAAGTATTCTCTTTCGTTGTCACGTTTTTTTTTTCTACATGCATAAAGAATCACAAATACGTTCTCTCTCTCTCTGGCTGGCAAACGCATACTGTCTGATCAGAACGTGGTCTTAACTTATAGCTAAGTGTTGGGCTCACCGTGGCAACACGTGGTCGTGTCCCTCCTTGAGAACCTCGTTTTATCCGAGTGTCTGGATTCTCTCGGTTTTCTGGTGACCTTCGGGTATTCCCCCCAACCTTCGTAATCAGGGAATCCCCGTGTGAAAATGTCCCACTTTGCATCCACCACGGTGGTTGTTGAACGATAACTTTCTATCTTTCCGGTGTTCTGCGTGACCTGTCTCGCAGACGCCCAACTACATTAGGCTAATGTTCAGCATACTGGAAAGTAGTGGCTGGTCCCTGATAGCGTGTGCAGATTTTTTTTTTTTTTTGAGGCTAGGAAAAGACATTAAACATAAAATATATAGACACTAAACGGTTTAAGCAACTCGCAAAAGAGTCTAAGCACACAATGTGGGAACATATTTGCCAGGAAATGGGTTACGAAAAATCTCTCAGAAAATTCTGGCAGCTCTACCAAAAGATGAACGGAGGCAAACACGTGTCTTTTATGCCAGACCTAAAGATGGACAACGGGGTGGTGTTAAAGTCAGATGAAGACAAAGGCGAGGCTATCCTGCATAGATTTATCATGCAGACGGTAAAGACCGATAGGAAAGAGAGGGAGCAGATAAAACAGAGACTACACGATATCCACATGGCTGTAATGGAGGAAGGCGATGATACGGTATATATCTCAACTGATTGAATCAGAGCAGCATTAAAGACCTGTCCAGGCACAGCTCCAGGGCCTGGTGGCATTAGGAACGACTTGAAAAACTTCGACGAGACAGATATGGATGAACTATCCCCTATATTGAACAACACCATGAAACCTGGCATTAGCCCTGATGACTGGCTCCATAGCTACATCAGACCGGTTCCTAAGCCAGGGAAAGACCACACGAGAATAAACGTCTGCATAATTATCAGACTCCAAAACATTTGTAAAACTCATCGAAACAATCGTAGCCAGAACGTTGACCCAAACATTGGAGTCAGGTGGTCTATCCCCCGCTACACTAGGTGGTTACCGACCTTGAAGAGATACATGGTGCAATATTGCAGTATTTGCCTACGACACATACGAGGGTTTCCAGGAGGTAGTGGAAACGACTTTTGACTTAGAAGATGCGTACAACAGCGTCCCATACACCATGCTTGTCAGACTTGGATATGCAGATAGAAAGTAAATTGGTCAACTGGATCGCAGCAGCGCTATTCAAAAGAACAGTATCGCTTCCATGTGGTGAATAGGCATCCAAACCTCAACGCGTCCTAATGGGTCTGCCCCAGGGATCACCATTGTCGCCTGTGCTCTTTAATGTGTACACAGCAGGAGCCACGTGTGAACAAAGCGTAGGCCTAGGCAGAACACTGTCGTATGCAGAGGAAATCTTTGTTTACCGTCGAGAAAAACAGGCAGGGCATTACAAACACGCTACAACACGAACTAGACAGACTTAATGAGTGGAGCCATAAATCAAGAGCTCAGGTGAACCCGTCCAACGCCTCCTTAACGTGGTTTTTTTCTGAATAC
Organism: Candidula unifasciata; assembly: GCA_905116865.2. Taxonomy (NCBI): domain Eukaryota; kingdom Metazoa; phylum Mollusca; class Gastropoda; order Stylommatophora; family Geomitridae; genus Candidula; species Candidula unifasciata. The sequence continues at coordinate 4,923 of CAJHNH020002758.1, forward strand.
CCACATCGTCAGTACGCCAACGCCAGTCTTAAGCATATGTGGTGTGGACATCGAGAAAACGGACACCTTGAAATGCCTGGGCATTGTCATACAAATGCCCCGTAGACGACGTCATACTTAGAACCAGGAAAGGTCTGACAACAATCAAGGTGTTAGCAGCAGCTGATATTGAACAACGCCTACTTTTCCTTCTCTGTCAAGGGCTAGTATTAAGCGTCATTGACTTTGGTCTTGACCTCCTCACTGTCAGCAAAACCCAGCTAGAAAGACTGGACCGAGTACAAAATGAGGCCAAAATCAAACAATTATTAGCCACAATACCAAATTACCCTTGTGATTTATCCCTGCTTTCATCACTTTGGGAAAATAAATGCTTTGCAGATATTATCTCTGACATACGTCTCATGTCAATTGTTGAAGTAGTTACACATCTCAAAAGTCTCAGAAAAAGTAAAGCTTCCGGTTCAGACAGAATCAGAAATAGAATACTTCGCAGTGATGGACCAGTTGTTTGTGAGCCGTTGACCTTTCACAACAAATGTCATGTTAAAGACTACTTTCTATCAGCATTTGAGATTGCCAAATTGTATCCATATCCAAAATGTAGTTTCTTAGACAGTAGTATCCCAGAGCAATTATAGACCGATTTTCCGGATATCGTCGCTATCGAAATTACTTGAAAAAAAAAAAACATATTAACAAAAATAACATTTCAGCATTTAGATCTTGACAAACTTATTGTCGACAACCAGCCAGCGCTTTGACCAAAATATTCTTGCCATGCTGCCCTAACAAAAATGACATTCCATATAATGGAATGCATAGTAAACGCCTAAACATATTACATATCCCTAAACCTAGAACAGACCTATACAAAACAAGATTAACGTGCTCAGCAGCTAGGCTGTGAAACCATCGTTCACAACAAATACAAAATACCACTACACACACAATAAGGTTCTTCTTAAAAAAATGTTCGAGGGAAACAATAGTTTTACACCTATTGTTCCTCATTTTTACGTATGGGAAAAAGTGCAGACGATACATTATAAGTAAAGACCCCTTTTGACGCCTTTAGGCGCATAGGGTATATAGGAAGAGCACCCATACTTTTTATAGACCATAGGCACTAGGTGGGTAATGTGGTAAGCATTACGCCGGCCGTCTTTACTTCTCTAGGACAGCCATCCTGGTACCCATTTTAGGCTGGGACGACCTGCGACGCCCCATACCATAATAAAAATCCACGCAGCCAGCAGTGGGTTTCGATTGCGGTACGTTGGTATTAAGAGTCGGACTCGCAACGCCTAAGCCACGGACGCCGCCGACGATACATTATATATATATATATATATGAAAGTTGTATGGACACAAGGATTCTAAAATGCATGTAAATGTAAAAACAATGTCTTACATGAATAGTGATGTTTAATACGCTGCCAGTATCCTGTTTTCTCCTGCATATGTTTGCTGCATGAAATTACTGAGTTTTTATTTTTTTTAATTTTTTTAATTTTTAGTTATGGTTGTTTCTCAGAAAAAGCAAAAAAACAAAAAGGCTTTAAGTATTTTAAAAACTAAATTTTGATCATAAAATTATAAAATATTATTATGTATACATACTTATACAGTCTCCTATGAACAAGAAACGTACAAGTCTAAGAATAGTGAAGACAATGTTTTGTGAATTCACAATAGGGTCGTCACAAGTTATAAAATGAAACCCTCAGTTCGCAACTTTAGCAACACAACTCGGTAATTTACTACTAGTAAAGATTCAAACCTAAAATATTTCGCTGCTACCACTTAAACAACACACATGGCTACTGGAAAGTACATAATTTGACATTCACGTTTTATAATTTCATGCGTGAATCATTCAAATTGCTTGCAAGGATACTTTAGAGCTCAACCAATGGATTGAGAACTTTTTTTTGTTTTTTTAACTAGTAAGGGTTTTCTCGTTAAATAATAAAAACGCACCATAAAGTAAACAATCTGTTTTTTTTATATATATATATATATATGAGGTATCTATCTATAATTTCATGGTATATATATATATATATATATATATATATATATATATATATATATATATATATATATGAGAGAGAGAGAGAGAGAGAGAGAGAGAGAGAGAGAGAGAGAGAGAGAGAGAGAGAGACCAGTCGTGTGATATGGCTCTGAAACTTGAAGCACAACTAAAAGAGATGAAGCCTTTTTACAGGTTTTCGAAAACAGTCTTACGACGAATCTTTGGACCCATCAAAGATGCAAACAGCGGTGAATAAAGAGTGAGAACCAACAACGAAATTCATAGTCTGTTTAAATCACTACTGATCATTGGCATCATGAGAGCTAATAGACTTAAATATATGGGGCATATTGAAATAATGTCAGATGACAGAGAAGTAAAAACTGTTTACACCAGGGAGATGAATGGTCGTAGACTACGAGGCAGACCAAGAAGACGATGGAGAGATAATATCCATACAGACCTGCAAACATTTGGTGTCACTCATCAAATGAAAAGAGAGGGCCAACCAGAGAGATTAATAACGCGGGTGATATCTGCAGCAATGAGCCTCAAGGGCTCGAATGCTGAAGAAATATATATGTGTGTGTATATATATATATATATATATATATATATATATATATATATATATATATATATATATATATATATATAGTACTTAAAATATGGAAATCATTTCCAAGTATCAAAAACTGATTAGACAATATAATTTCTTTACCATATTATGTGCTGTTGTTCTTCATTCGTTTTATTATGAATCTGCCGCAAAAAAGCGACGTCTAGTGAAACGGTGTAAAAGAGCAGATGTCACAGGCTGCACGTGGCACATTATCTGTAGTTAAAAATGTGTCCAAATTTCTAATGTTTCGTTATTTGTCTGATATTGTTTTGATTACACAAAACAATTGATTAATAGCATTCAAGAATACTGAAAGTCGTTTCCACTAATGCTCGCATGCCTAATACAAGTCATCCCAGATTAGCATATATAGCAATGTTTGTATTTAAAATATGCAGTGTATTTAAATTCAGATTTACCCAAATTTATTTACCTATTTACTTATATCGTGGAACTTATTTAAATGTTCTATTTATAAATGCGGAGATCTACCAAATGATCGGGTACTCCACGTCCAAGCGGGAAAATGGACGGGACAAGAAATAAGGCAACGGCGAAAGCTGGTTCCGACTACCAGTTACCGTTTTTGAGTGCATGATGTGACACTGTGAGCTGTAAATTGGGTGTTTAATGTTTTTCGTCTAATCTTCTGGTAAATGTTGTCTTAAAATCGCATAACCAGAAAGTGGCATGTGGCTAGTTACCTCAGAAAGCCTAATGTTTTGTTCCGAGTAATCCTTCGGGCTTAGCCTGGCTGCTGCTTCCAGCAACGTAGGAATGCAATTCTAGCGGCAGACTTATTGTGTTGGCACCTCTGGCTGCTGTTTTGTTCCATTTAATGCGCTTACAGACTTATATAATTTGCAGGAGTTGTTGCCTGTTAAACATTTTACATGGAATGGCAACCGGCATTGTGTAGTCTTGACCTATATATCTAGGCTAGCTGGCACTCAGTCCATCCATACATTTATGAAACAAGAAAAACAAAAAAAATCGACCACGTTCAACCCCCTGCGAGTAGCAGCGGTTATAATTGTGATCTAGTTTCATTGTGCCAATTTGGTTGGCTAAGAAATGGTAATTGCACGAAAACTAGTAGCTAGCACCTAGTGAAGGATGCTGGAGAGGGAGCTTGTATGCACTTTACACAACCACACACACAAATATATAGACCTACATTACCACACACAACACACACACACACACACACACATATATATATATATATATATATATATATATATATATATATATATATACGCACACACAAACAAGGAAGGCGACCCAGCCATACACTGGCAATAATGTTTTATATGACGCAACCCATAATATCGCCCATGTCGTATAATTTGCGCCCCGGTCCTAGTTTGGGTCTTTTGCTTTGTATATGTAACACCTTCTGAATATCTGGACTATAAAGGCAATAGGTTGGGCAGTTTTGGCCAGTTTAGGTTTCTTTCTTTCTGTATGTTCTCACTGCTTTCAGCAGTGACTTAATCAGTTTTAGATAGTCATCTAGAGTTTTCTTTCCTGTTTATATTGGGTGCATGTTAGCAGGAAGTGGTCTACTGTGTTTTCCTGAAAACCGTCTAAGAACAAGGGTAATGTTAATTTGGTTTTCCAATATCCAAGTCTATGTCTCTATAATTTGTTATTTGCTGGATTTTAAGGTTGTCTGAGACTTGAGATGGCAGGACAGGTTTTCTCAAATATTCGCACCAACTTCCGCCTGTGGCACTCATTTCCCGCGGTCTCTTCCACATTCCTTTAATACACCGTTTGTCTCCTTCGCTCGTTTTTTCCTAGGACTGTTTCCATTATATTATGGCTGCTGGAACATCTGTTACAGTTATTGCATTTTCATAAGCATCTATGCCTTTATGCGTTGGAACCCATAATATGGTGATCTGGCATCCGTTGTTACAAAGCTATATATGATCTACTTCCCCGTGTATAGTTTTCAAGTGATTGTACCGATGAAAGTGAATTTTCTGGTCTGGATCTTCCTGTAATGCTGCAATTAATCCTGAAAGTGTACAATCACTTGTTTAGCGTGGACCCTTTGCACTCGTCACTATCCTTATCTTGCAATGTGGACCGTCTGAACTCGTCACCATCCCTAACGTGGACCCTTTGCACTCGTCACTATCCTCATCTTGCAATGTGTGCACTCTGGACTCGTCACCATCCCTATCATCATCATCATCATCATCTAGCGCCTTCAAGCGTGGCGCATACGATCCCCATCTGTACGCTGGTACCATTGATCAGCAAATGAATTCAGCACGCAATACTTCCATTATTGTCACTTTCGGGGGCATAGGGGCTGCTGCTATCTCCAAGGCTTTCATCATGCCTACTACGTCGTCTGTTAAAACTGACCTATGGTTTTTTTTTTTTTTTTTTGTATTATCCAATTATTATCCTACTTCTCCTTTCTCATTTTTTGATCCATCTGTGCGCCTTTTTTTAAAATACAATTTTTCCACGGCGCCCCAAACTAATTGAAAGTATTAATATTCGTATGTAAGAGATAAAACAGTGAAGAGGTCGCGGCTCCCCGGGACGCTAAGGCGCAGTTTGGAAATCACTGTTTTAATGTGCTTTTCTGCTATTGTCTTTGCTTGTAGTGCTTCAGTGTTTTGTGTTTTCCCAGGCTCCTCCTTACATATGGTGGTTTCAATTCCCAAGGTGGTATCTACGGTTTAAATCTCTTACTTAATTCAAGTGTTCTTCCTAGTTCCTTATTAGTATCCATTTCAACTGCAGCATTCCATTCTGCTGACGAAAGAACGTTTCTTATTAGCTAGCACTTCCCTTGAACTTTTCTGAATAAGTGTTAAAAGCGTCAAGTGCAGGATGGTCATTATTATGTGAGATCTAAAGCCAGTAATTGTGTAACGGTGTTGTACCTAGTGCTACTTCTATTGCTTCTCTTGGTGTGCCTTTACCTGTCATAATATCATCATCATCATGTGCCATGCCAACTTGCTTAGGCGCTCATGCGTCTCCACGATACCTGGTTAAATGGAGCAGCTCTCTTGATCATAACCCTCCATGCCATCGTTTTAGCCCATCCAGCATCATCTCTTTTGGTCTGCCTTTACCCCTCTTTCCACTGATATTTTCAGTTGTCACGATGTTTTCCAATGTCTCTCTTCTCGTTATGTGGCCAAAAAACAGTGTTTGTCTCTTTCTTATTGTTGTATATAGAGATCTACTTTCATTAGCCTCTTTCAAGCAATCGTTGTTAGTTACTCTGGCCCTCCAAGGAATTCGTAACATTCGTCTCAGAAACCACATCTCTGTTGCTTTAAAATTCTTCTTAATTTGTTCTCTGACATTCAAATATTCGTTACCATACAACGGAACGGGTTCTATGTTATATTTTAGCACCCTCCTTCTGACATTATAGGACAGCGATTGATTGCATATTTTTCTGTTTCTGAAATGCAGCCTACGCCTGACCTCTTCTGCTTTTAATCAATGTTACACATCTTCCATGTGATGTTATGATTGTTTCAAAATATTTAAATTTATTGACTTGGTTAAATCTTTTTCCTTCAATTGAGATATCACAACCTGGAATTATCTTCTTCTTTGATATAACCATTACTTCCGTTTTATTAATATTCAATGAAAGTCCTTTCTTAGCACTCTTTAACCTCACAATATCCAGCAGTTGTGGTAAATCAGTTTCATTTTTAGCTATCAAAACTGTATTGTCTGCATTACGTAATTGTTTATAGTGTATCCTCCAAGTCTTACTCCTGCATTCTCTTTAATTTCCCTCAATATTTTTTCACCATAGAGAGAGAAAAGGTCTGGCGATAAAACACATCCCTGTCTTATTCCTTGCTTTATCTGTTCAAAAGTACCCATGCTGTTTCCCACTTTAACAGCTGCTACTTGATTCCAGTAAATGTTTTTAATTATTCTGAGATCTTTCCCGTCTACATTGCTGTCTTCCAACATTTTTTATCATCTCTTCATGTTTAACTTTGTCAAATGATTTAGTATAATCTATAAATCACAAATTATGTCGTTTTGTATATCCATTGATCTTTCTGTCAGTGTGCCTCACTGTTGAAACAAGCGTACATAGCCAAGTAGACACCTCTCAAAAAAGATTTTCACACTAGCATGTCTATCGCATACCTTGAAATCCACAACTATGAAATACGGGCAGAATTAATCTCAAACCAAATGGTTACAGACAATATTATTAATGAAGTATTGGTCGAATTACAAATACAGCAACAATTTACAAGCACAGCAGACCATATTCTTTGTCTAGAATTCACACACACACAATTAGGAAAGTGATTTGATTGGTAGGCTCCAATGTATTACACGTCATACACATAAACAGAAAATGGGGAGGGGCTGGGTATGGGAGCGCCCTTGAACCTGTATAAATGTTTCAGATTTATATTTAAAAATAGAGACAATGTATTGATCGGCACTGATAGTAAGAAGCAGAAATATTAAAGGACACACTTGGCACCATAAAATTCAAACGCTATAGTTTCACCGCTTCTAATTGTAACAATATCACTGTCATAGTAGCGTTGTCTTTTGTAGTCAAATACCATGCTTACTGTCTTGCCCGTATTTTTTTTGAAACATTATTTAATTCTTCAATTTGTAACATTAGTAACTTCTTTGTGTACCTACTCTTGTGTCTTTATTTACTTCGATAAGATCATTACCCGGCACTGAGAATTTTGTTGGGAACAGTACCGCACCTTGGCAGATCAGTTCTCCTGTATATAAATATTTAATCTGTAATTGTTAACGAATGCTTTTACTTCCCGTTCTTTTTTGGATGAAATGTTTCGATATTTGAAGCCCTACTCTGGATCTGAATAAATTATGGAATTGTACAGATAGAATTACAAAGGTCAGATTTTTAAGAGCATGCATCTTTCCCATTGCAACTTACGCCTGTGAGACCTGGACACTCACTAAACAAGCGAAACAGCGCATAAATGCATTTGAATATAAATGTTACAGACAGGTTCTAAGAATATCTTGGGTAAAGAAAAGAACAAATGCATCCATACTTCAAGAGCTAAATATTGAAGAGGGTTGACTAGTAAAGACAATAAAACAAAGAAAATTGAAATATTTTGGTCACTTGAAACGTCATGGAAGTCTAGAGAGAACAATAATGGAGGGGTATATGCCTAGGAAGAGAGGAAGAGGAAGGCCAAGGAGAAGATGGGTGCAGGATGTGACAGATGATCTCCAGATGGGTGTATCAGACGCAGGACATCTTGCTCAGGATAGGAAGGTTTTCCGGAGGGTTGTTATGGCAGCTTGGTTCCGCGAGGGACATGCTACTAAATGAAATGAATGAACTCTGGCTCTTGCCAGGGGCCGCAATATAGCCCGGCCATAAATATGGCCTAAAGGCTGAACACGGTTTCTGGGACCTCTCCACGGTAATCCTCATACACATGGTGGCACTTTGTGTGATCGGGTGTTTATCGCTGGCGTGATGTCCTAGTGGGGTAAAAAGTCAGCCAGTCAGTTGTTAACGAATACTGAGAATGCCCTGTCCTCCAAGAAGCGCTTAATGTATTTATATACTCGTCCATGAATTCCTACAATAATGACTCCGACTTTATACAGGACGGCGTGTAGCCAATTTTGTTCATAAGCTTGAGCTAAGTCTTAAAATACGGCTGTTGTTTTAATACTTATGTTGAATAGTTTTTTCCCCCTAAACTCGGGCCTCTAAGTTAGTTATTTGGTCATTTGTAGGCCTAATGGCTCTAAATTCAGATTGGGTTTTACTGAATAAGGAAGGTAGGTTAACTTTACCCCACCAGGACATCAAACAGATTAATGATGACAGGGTCAGAACATGGACATTTCCTGGAATCCAATGAGACTTTTATAAATGTGGAGTTGGCGCATGAAACTCTGGCCTGGGCTCACCCAAGGAATCACTTATCAGGAGCTGCGCATTCCGGAGGTCAGCAAAAGGCAACCCGCAGATACAGGGCTTTGATGAACACACAAAGAGATATGTTCTTCCTCAACAAGCTAGACACCTTTAACGTTGTTTAATCTGAACACTTAGCACGACACTACGGTATACGCATGCATTCGGTATGCTTCTACATTTAGATCCCGACTCGCTGGCGAACGGAGGCAATGGTTGCGGACACGTGAACCGTTCTACCAATTAGTAAGAGTTGCAATTAGTAGGGCAAGAGCATAGAAAATAACAACATGAGAAATGCACTGTCTCCATTAGGTCAATAACAACACCAAAAGGGACAGGGTCCTAAATACCTGCATTATAGAGACAGTTGGAATAAGACAATGTCTGTATAATATTGACAATCAAATAATGAAATGGTTCAGGCATCTAGTGACAATTCAGCTATATAAAATTTGCATACGATATTATTTACAGCAGAGAATCTGGGAGGAAAAGATGGATGAACAATGAAGCTGAATCTTCAAACAGATGAACAAATCCATCACCCAGTTCACCAGAGAAGCGCAAGACACATCCACTGGGCTACAACCTGGTATACGTGAGACGACAGAAGAAAGAAAGATAGAAAGAAAGAAAGACACAGAAGGAGAACTTCTGGCAGTCGATCATTTAATACTTTCCCGAAGTGCCATTGGGCATGTGTCTAACATAATGCGAGCCTAATCAGCTGACTGACAGTGGTAGACTATGAAGATGTACCTAAACTCAGTGACAACTACGTTGGGGGTCGACAGAGGATGTACGGAGACAAAACTGTACCGAGAGATACCGCCTGCAAGAAATGTTCGTGAAGGTTGCGAGCAAAATCTCGTGTACTAAGGCAGAATACCAGCATTTCTTTCAAAAGCAGGACGTTTTACGAGACGGTTGCCATTTGGTACGTGTGTGTGTGTGTGTGTGTGTGTGTGTGTGTGTGTGTGTGTGTGTGACTATACTTGGTTGTTTTTCACCCATGCTTTCGGGGTAGGTTAATAAAAGCCAGACTTAATACATCTCAGGGGGCCACCAACCCCGAAATACCCTGCTAGCTGGGTTTTGCTTACAAAGATGAATCTTTATAAGGGGCTCATGACAGGCTCGTGATAATTGAATTATCAATTTATTATTAAACAAGGTGTATATGATATCTATGTTTGCGATATGTGTGTGTAGGCGTGTTTGCATACATATGATTCTGAGTATGTTGTTTGTCTGCTTGTGTATCTGCGTGTGTGTCTTCAAACGTATGCGTCTGTGTCCTTGTGTATGTATCCCAATATGTGTGTGTTGGCGCGTATGTCTACGTTATGTTTCAGTAGGAATTAGTCTGTGTGTGTTTCTGTGTGTTAAAGTGGGCCCCTTTGTGTGTGTATGTGCGGCTGGATACATGTGGCTGTGTATATTTAACTGTGTATATGAGTCT